>APFE031197867.1:107530-121500 GCA_000404065.3 Pinus taeda
AGACTCCGCCCATATGTCTAAAAATAGAGGTCCATCTATTTTTACCAACTTGACCAATCATCCACAAATAGCATCCTGCAACTCATAGACCATGATCCATATGTCTAAAAATAGAATTTGGGCCAAAAATAGCCTGCGGGCCCACTTAGTGAAGGCGACTTCTTTTCACTAAGTTCCATCATCTTGTTGCATTCCCAAAAACAAGCTTTATTCCTTGAGAATATTTGAGCTTGGTGATTCTGTTATGTGCCCTATGAGCCATGGTGGATTTATGAAAAAAAATTGTATTACTTTCTCTCTCCCTAATCCACTGTATCCTCGATTTCTGCATCCAGAAAATTTCCTCTTTCAAACATCGCTCTTCCCATTCTTCCTGCAAAGAGTCAGTAAGATTTAGCTACTCCTCGGTGAATCCATTTGTGATGTTTATCTGATTAATCTCTTGTAGCTTCTACTCCACTTCTTTTGTGGCTTTGAAGATATCACCAAATTCCTTTTTGTTCCATTCTTTGAGTTTGGATTTGATGTATTTGAGTCTCTGATGGAGCATGAACATTTTAGTGCCTTGGATGTTCATATCTTCTCTCCACCATTTTCCAATATTACTGATGAATTCAGGGCGAGATAGCCAGGAATTTTCAAACCTGAAAGGTCTGTTTCTGGGCGTGCCCATAAATGTGGCTTCCAGTTGTACAAGCCAGTGATCTGATCCTCCAAAGGGCAGAATAGAAGCTTTCATGGTCGGGCCTGCGAGAAGGAGGTCCTCTGAAATAATAAATATATCAAGTTTGGAATCAACTTGAGAAGCTCCTCCCCTCTTGTTGTTTTAGGTGAAGATTCCATTTATAGTTTCAATGTCCACTAGCCCCATGTTCATTATAAAATTCTGGAAAGCCAAGGAGTCTCTTCCTAGTTGTCTATTACCTCCTTTTTCTCTGATAGAGATCTTATCATATTGAAATCTCCTACAAGAATCCAGGGCAAATTGGGGTATCTTTCTCAGAGATCCTCAAGGGAGATGAGAAGCTCGAGTTTGTCTGCTTGCTTCTGTGGTCCATAAACATTTGTAATCATGTATACTTCCTTATCACCTATAGGTTGACAAACCATAGAAAGATAGTTCCTAGATGCTTCAGCATCCAGCATCCCAAATTTCTATGGATCCCACAATGTGAGAATCCCCCCCACCAAGTTGTTTGCTTTAACCTCTAGGTACTCATATCTGATTAGCCACTTATTGTGAATTTCTCTAATCTTTTCTATCAAACATTTTTTCTGCTGAATAAAGATCATATCTAGTTTTTCTTCCTTAATTCTATAACTGAGAGTCCTTTGTTTCCTTTTATTTCCTATGCCTTTGATATTCCAAGTTGTGAGCTTCATTAAGAAAGGTTAGTAAAGGAGTAACTAGTAAGATCTTTCATCTTACCTGAGTTAATCAGTAGTTTCCCACATTTGTTGAGCAACTCATTCTGTCTTTTCCTTCCTGAATTCTTTGATGATTGTGCTTGTGCATTTTGCATCATTATGACTCCACTGTGCTCTTGACTTTCATGATTTGTTTTGACTCCAGCTCCCTTTGCTTGTGATCTCCATAGAAAGAGCAGTTGTACCCTGTCATAGTCCTCTTTTGGCAGGGAATCCACTCCTATAGTCGTCCCTTGTTCCATAAATTTTTCTAGATCTAGATTTCTTTATATAGAATCTCCTGTAGTTCATAATCCTCCATTCCCACTTCACTTGGAGTCATCTCCTGGTCCTTACTTATCTCCATACAGTTCGGTAGATCATCCTTTTGCTGGTTATCTACCGTGATGCCCTCCATGTCGTCTTCCTTTTCCTTTTCATTGATTATGTTCTCCATATCCTAGACTGTTTTCTTGTTTCCCTCTTCTTCCTCTAAATTTTGAACCAATTGTGTCTTGACTGTCTATCCTCATTCATCTTCTTTTGTGAACGTTTACCACCTTTCCCTTTGTTTCCAACCTTGGTGAAACCCTCATGATTCTTATCCTCAGCAGATTTCGCATTTCCTTCCATATTATTGGTTGGGCAGTCTCTGAATAAATGCCCATGTTCATGGCATTTGCGTCACCTAAATGGGATGTGCTCATAGTCCACATTCTACACCCATCCTTCATCATACACCTCCAGAATTATTGCTTCCGGAAGAGCTCCAGATAAGTCCATTTCCACACAAATGCTGGCAAAGGAGGTGTATTTTCCTTTTAGAGTCACCTCTGAAATATTTAGAAAAATGCCCCAGCTTATTCCCTATTGTTTTCAGAGATTCTGGTAGCCAATAACCCAAAGGAAGGGAGTAAAGTCTAATCCATATCGGTACCTATGTGAAGGTTTCCCGCTCCGGGACAAAGTTCATCATCCATGGCCTCATGTAGAGTCCTGCCGCAGCATAGAAATATGGACCTCCTTCGAACACTCTAACCTTATCCTCTAGGCTCGTGAGCTATTTAGATATTTTAATAATTTTTTTGATATTTTATTTTATGATTTTTAGTAAGAAAATATTTTTAATATTTAGTAAAATAGTAGAATTTTTCTGGGCAAATAATGACTTGTTATTTATTATATTTTTAATTTTGTTTGTTTTTTTAAATAGTGTTTAGGAGACGACTTGTTATTTATTATATTTTTAATTTCGTTTGTTTTCTTAAATAGTGTTTAGGAGACAAAAGTGATGATTGATATGTGCAAGGAATTATGAAATTGAAAAATAAATTTTGTTTAAAAAAAAGAGTAATTTTCATTATATATATTTTTCAAAAGACTTTGTATTTAAAAAAAATCCCTAAATCTTATAAGTACTAGATCAAGAATAATTATTTTGAAGTTTATTTTCATATAATAATCTTAATTTTTCATAAAAAGTTTACTTTCTATTTAAATATTTTAATAAATTTTTTGATATTTTATTTTATGATTTTTAGTAAGTAAATATTTTTAATATTTAGTATAATAGTAGAATTTTCTGGGAAAATAACGACTTTTTATCTATTATATTTTTACTAAATCAAGAATAATTATTTTGAAGTTTATTTTCATATAATAATCTTAATTTTTCATAAAAAGTTTACTTTCTATTTAAATATTTTAATAAATTTTTTGATATTTTATTTTATGATTTTTAGTAAGTAAATATTTTTAATATTTAGTATAATAGTAGAATTTTTCTCATCAAATAATGACTTGTTATTTATTATATTTTAAAAGTTGTTTGTGAAGTGACATCATAAACTCAAGTGCATCTACAATGACTTGTTATTTATTATATTTTTAAAGTTGTTGTGAAGTGACATCATAACCTCAAGTCATCTACTATATTGTTATTTATTATATTTTTAAAGTTGTTGGTGAAGTGGCATCATAAACTCAAGCACATCTACTATAGTCCCCTATTCTCAAGGAGGTTGGTGTGAATGCATGTCATATAGTCCCCTATTCTCAAGGAGGTTGGTGTGAATGCATGTCATTTAGATTTGTCTTGCCAGCATTGCCTCGACAATGTGGTTAATGTTAATCATCTCAAGCCCAATGAACCTCAAGCAAGCCCTATGTCCCCTATTCTCAAGGAGGTTGGTGTGAATGCATGTCATATAGTCCCCTATTCTCAAGGAGGTTGGTGTGAATGCATGTCATATAGTCCCCTATTCTCAAGGAGGTTGGTGTGAATGCATGTCATTTAGATTTGTCTTGCCAGCATTGCCTCGACAATGTGGTTAATGTTAATCATCTCAAGCCCTATGAACCTCAAGCAGGTTGGTGTGAATGCATTTTACTATAATAGTAGAATTTTTCTGGTCAAATAATGACTTGTTATTTATTATATTTTTAAAGTTGTTTATGAAGTGACATCATAAACTCAAGCACAACTACTATAGTTGGTGTGAATGCATGTCATTTAGATTTGCCTTGCCAGCATTATTTAGTATAATAGACTTCTTATTTATTATATTTTTAAAGTTGTTTGTGAAGTGACATCATATGACTTGTTATTTATTATATTTTAAAGTTGTTTGTGAAGTGACATCATAAACTCAAGCACATCTACTATAGTCCTTGTACTATTCTCAAGCAGGTTGGTGTGAATGCATGTCATTTAGATTTTCCTTGCCAGCATTGCCTCATAAATGTCGTTAACGTTAATCATCTCAAGCCCTATGAACCTCTCAGGCAGGCTGGTCTGAATGCATGTCATTTAGATTTGCCTTCAGCATTGCCTCATAAATGTCGTTAACGTTAATCATCTCAAGCCCTATGAACCTCTCAGGCAGGCTGGTCTGAATGCATGTCATTTAGATTTGCCTTTACAATGTGGTTAATGTTAATCACCTGAAGCCCTATGTCATTTAGATTTGCCTTGCTAGCATTTCCTTGACAATGTGGCTAATGTTAATCATCTCAAGCCCTAAGAAGCTCTCAAGTAGGTTGGTGTGAATGCATGTCATTTAGATTTGCCTTGCTAGCATTGCCTCGACAATGTGGTTAATGTTAATCATCTCAAGCCCTATGAACCTCCTATTTTGGAAGAGGAATTTCACATTTCCCACCCACCTGATAAAATTTTGGATTTTCAATAGTTTTTGGAGGAAGACAGCATTAGACTACGACGTATCTTGTTGGGCACCAAAGCCAACTTCCTTCTTAGGAAAAACGATCGTCTCAGGTTACTTTTGATCATAACTTCCTGCCCCTTGTTGAGAAGGTGGGATCATTTTTGCTAAAATAATGAAGAAATGATGTGTCACATCTGGAAATCATTTATAGCTAGTCTTAATAGTTAGTTGTAGGATAATAAAGGCATGGTTAATCTTGAGCACTATGAATTTTCAGTTTATATTGTTTCTTAGTTAAAGTTGACTTTGTCAAAACTAATCAGATCTCATCTTAAGAAAAATCTTATAAAAGAAATTTTCTCAGCATCATAAGATACAAATGTTTTGGGAATCAATATTCTTGTGCATTTTAGGTTTGCAAGTTTCCGTCTTAAGCATTTGAGTGTTATGCCTTATCAATCATCCAACCATCTGAAGAAGGGAGGCAAATTTAATGGTATAGTAGTTTGGAAATGGGAAAGAGGTTGATATCACCTCCAGAGCTCTCAAAGTAAAAGGGAAAGAGGTTGATATCACCTCATATGTAGTGATTTCGGATCCAAGAGGACGAATATGCAGTGATTTTGGATCCAAAAGGACAAATCAATGACAAATTATGCACCTACATAATGGATTTTTATATGCCACGATTCTTCTCCAATTTATGCCTTACGGCGTTTCTTTTGCGACATTTGGTGCAATTGCTAGTATTAATTTATTTTCAAATTTATATGAGTTTTTTAATAATTTGTGTTGTGTAGTTCTGTAACTCGGTCAAGTTACAGGCAGTTTTTGAGCTCTAGGTTTATGAGAATCTATGGTATTGACCCATGGGATTCATGTGGAATATAGCTTATTTAAAGTGGGAAATACTCCAGGAAAATGTCTCTTTTGGTATAGCTGAGTGAAAAATAAAAAATTGTAATTGTTGTTTTGTGTTTATTATAATAATTTTTTTTTCCATATCATATATTTATAATAATTAAGATTATATCGTTTTAATTTTATGTTTTATTTATAAACATTAAACCAATCTAAATCCATCTTCGTTTCTAACTCTATAAAACACTAAGAAAGTTCTAATCTCTTAAGATATAAACTTTTATTCAAATTTTACACTAAAATTACGAATAAAAAAATTTAATCTCTCTCTTTTTTTTTTTTGTTGAAGCAAGAGTCGGATCTTCTATATCATTAATCAATCAATAAAATACATAAAATACAACCTTCCTCGATAAGTTGGGGACCAAGGAAAAAACCCAACATTAACCGTTAACGGGCCAAAGGTAGGAGCCCCGACCCCTACAACCAAACCTTAAAACTCTCAAAAGCAAAGTACTCCGGAAACCGGAAAACACGAAACAAGAGTCAGACCCAAAGGGGAACATGTGTTCTAGTCTATAAATATTTCATGTCCGCAAAACTCATAAACCCGCGACTCTGTAGAGTGTTTCCAGAGCTGCTTCCTGCCAAGAATATTATGCTTCCCACCAATTTCCTAAGTTGCATCTTTTATCTCAGCCGTTAAACCTCCTTTCTGATCCCATGGCCATGGCCAATATCGCTGTGCTTAGAAGCACGACTTTTTACCCTTGTGGACCCACCAACATGCACGATCAATCCCATCTGTCGATCCGCCTTGTAAGATCCGATGGTTGAGGATCATATCGCATCGGTCTACATCACCGAACAATAGCGTGCGATGAGGGTGGTATTTCATCCGACCCCATAGCCACGTGGAGCATGCTGAATGGAATCGCTCTCAAAAAAAAAAAACACTTCCTGCTTGCAAGGCCTACGATCATTGAAAAACCGCCCTGGACGTGGTATTGCGCACAAAGAGGAAAAACCCTGAGTATCGAGGCCACCGAGAGTTCCCGGTTTCCGGTCTCTTGCTGCATCTATTCTACCTAAACTGATGTGAGAAGAAGCTTCCATCATCCTGCCTGTCATCCAAAAAACTGGACCACTCGGGTTGTAACCTCTAAGAGCCACTTTGAACGTGTTAATTTGGGTTGCGGAGATTGACCATTGCTTGCAACCTGCTAAAGATGACCTGACTATGAACATACCGCTAAACATAAAGCTACTAAGTCAACAGAACCCCGCCTCCATTGCTCTGTTCCGAAACACCATCTTATCCTCGTCTGCTTGGTCATGACACTTGGCCTTTAAGATATTCTGAGGAATCTCTTGCCAATTCATGGCTACCCTATTTTCTGTGCAGTTCACACCTTGATTGGCTAGAAGATCCGCTAGCTTATTGGTCGTTCTTCGCACATGTTTAAAACTAACTGTTCTGAGGCTCTGGAGATGATTGTGAATTCGTTGAAAGACCTGGATCAACCTCTAGTTTCTTGAGGCTTTTTCCGGTTGCATTCCCCAGCTAATTCTCTCGACCGAGTTAATGATTAACTTAGAATCAGCTTCAATAATCACATTTTGTCGGTTATCCTGAACCAGGAAGTCTAGACATTGCTCCATAGCCATTAATTCCGCCATATTGTTGGTGGCTCTTCCCAAATGACAGTGGAAAATGAAAAGAAAACTTCCGCTTTCATTCCTTAACACCCCTCCATGACCAGTCATGCCTGGATTGCCTTTTGAGGCACCATCAATGTTGAATTTCAAAAAACCCTTAGGGGGAGGATGCCAGATATCTAGCTCAGACTCGACAATTGAAACCTTTCTATTTAGGCCATGAGGAATAAGATCTTGCAACCCTAGCTGACTGAGAATCCTCAATTTCTGTTATCGAAGGTGGATTCTTAGGGAGATTTTGAACTATAGTGCCAACTGTCTCCTTAAGCTGTTTTAAGATATGATCATAAAGGCAATGGGCATGCTTCTTTTCATTATTGAAGATACTATTGCTCCTTTCTTTCTAGACATTCCAAATAATGAAGCTTGGCATAAGGGCCCAAGCTAAGCTCAAAACTTCATAATCAGAAAAGTTACTTCTCCAGTTGTTTAGGGTATTGATAATACTCCCTTTGCCCTATCAGACTGATGGAAGATGGAGGCAAAGGAATCCCACAACCAGGAGGTAAAGATGCAATTATTAAGAAGGTGCTCCATTGTTTCCTCTTGAGCTTCACAGAGTTGGCATCTGGAAGGCCCCAGGATACCCCTCTTCTAAATGTTATCCCAGGTCAAAATTTTTCTATGCAGAACCAGCCACATGAAGAGTTTGATCTTCATCCAACCTTGATGATTCCAAAGGTTTTGCCAAATCCTATCCAGAGCATGGGAGTCTTTTTCTAGGAGTATGAGTTTTGCTTCCTTAAGATTAAAGGTTCCCTCATTGTTGTTGCCCCATCTCAGCTAGTCATGCCCCCCTGACACTAAAATTTTCCTTTGTTCTAACTCTTTCATTAGTGTTACAACTTTAGCTTTCAGAGGGTTGTTGTCTCTGAAATCAAAGTTCCTCAAAGTTCTCCATTTTCCTGTACTGTTGTTTTGGTTCAAAAAATCTTTTACCTTGGATAGCCCTTTAGTATCTGCCTCTACCTTGAGGTCCTCCAAGTCCTCTTTTAACAGAATAGGTTCTTGTTGCCATCTATCTTCCCAGAATAAAGCTAAGTCTCCCTCTCTAATTTCCCAAAAGTTGTTTTCTTGAACTAAGCCCCTGTTTTCCTAGGCCTTATTCCAAATGTGTGATCCCTTTATATTTCCATCCATTCTTATGTGATCATTATTTTGCCATGAGCTAGCATATTTTTCTTTCCAAATAGTAGCCCACTGAGCCTCTAGATCTTTTACCCAGAGCCACCATAATTTTGCTCCTAAAACCTTGCTAAGAATCTCTGGATCATCCAATCCAAGACCCCCATGGTTTTTAGGTTTGCATATTTTTTCCTAGGCTACCAAGGCCCATTTCTTCCTTTCTTCCCCCTTGCCCAAAGAAAGTCTCTTTGTATGGTTTTGAATTTTTGCAGGACTCCTTTAGGAGCTGGTAGAGTGGAAAGCATAAAGATTGGGATTGATTGAAGAACAACCCTTGTAAGCACCAACCTACCTGCCAAGTTTAAGGATCTCATAGTCCATTTCCTGATTTTATCTTGCAATTTATTAATCACCGGCTCCCAGATGCTCTTGTGTAAAGGTTTAGCAGTTAGAGGAACTCCCAAATATTTTGAGGGGAGAGTTTCCCTTTGAAAGCCCAGAATTCTAGAGATGTTCCTCTCAATAGCAATATTAGTATTGAATAACTTCCATACTTGAAGCCATGGCAAAGTCGCTTAGGATTTGTTTATATGCAAGAGCTTCTTTGACTGTGGGGATATCATCAACAAATTTTTGATGAGTTAAGACCTGTCCATTATCAGAGAGTTGGAGGCCTTTGATCTTGCCAACTGCTTTTCCATGCTTGATAGACCGACCCAGACCTTCCATCATGAGGATGAAGAGAAAGGGAGAGAGTGGGTCACCCTGCCTGAGGCTTCTAGAAGGAATAAAATTATCCTAGGGAGAACCATTGACTAGAATTGAAAAGCTGGAGGAAGTAACCAGAGCCAAGACCCATCTCACCCAGTTGTGATCAAACCCAAAAGCAATAAGAATTTCCTTGATATAGGTCCAATTCAGCCTATCATAAGCTTTGGCTATGTCCAATTGCATGATCATTCTAGCTTTCCTATTGCTATTCAGAGAGTGCACCACCTCATGTGCTTGAATGATGTTATTAAGAATTTGCCTTCCTTCCACATATCCAGATTGTTCCATAGAAATTAGGGTAGGAAGGATAGGTTTGAGTCTATTGGCCACAACTTTAGATATTATCTTGTAAACCACATTGCACAAAGCTATTGGTCTGAACTTGTTAGGGGTTTGAGCCACTTCTTGTTTGGGGATCAGGGCGATGAAAGAGGTATTCAACACTTTCAAAATGGTTCTATTCATCTAGGAATCTTCAACTACATTCAGAATATCCTGTTTGACAATATTCCAGCAAGCTTTAAAGAAATCTACATTGAAACCATCCGAGCCTGGCACCTTACCATTCTGCATTTCTTTGAGGACCTCACTAACCTCCTCTTCAGTCACTGGCCTGTTAAGGTTGAAATTGTCCTCTCTAGAAACTAGCCTAGGTATATGTCTAGTGAAGTTCCTGGCGGATTGTTCTCTATCATAACAAGTTTCCTTAGCTATACCTCGAAAGTGCTGCACTAGAACTGTTTCTATTTCTTGATGAGAATTGAGTAGATTGCCTCCTCCGTCCTTGATCAAAGAAATCTTGTTATGAGCTCTATTCGCCATAATGGATTTGTGGAAAAATCTAGTATTACGTTCTCCTTCTTTTAGCCATTGGACTCTAGATTTTTGTCTCCAAAATATTTCCTCTTGTTTACATAAATTCTCCCAGTCTTGCTGATATTTGGTGACTTGGTCGCTTCTAACTTTATCAAAGCCATCCGAGATAAGGGCTTGGTTGAGTTCTTGCATTTTACCTTCAACAGATTTTTTTTCCTCAAAAATATTGCCATATTCATTCTTGTTCCAATCTTTGAGCCGGAGTTTGATATGTTTTAGTCTTTTCTGAAGAAGGAACATTTTAGTGCCTTGAATGTCAAATCTTCTGACCACCATTTGGCAATGTTGCTGATGAAATCTGGGTGAGAAAGCCAGATATTCTCAAAACGAAAAGGTTTGTTTCTTGGGGTTCCAATGCCCTGAATCTCCAGTTGAACCGACCAGTGATATGAGCCTCCAAAGGGGAGAACTCTTGCTACCATTTCCTTGTCATTGAGCATAAGGTCCTCTGAGATTATGAATCTGTCTAATTTTGAGGCCACCTGAGACTCTCCTCCTCTTTTATTGTTCCAAGTAAAGATACCATTACTCGTTACAATGTCCATTAGCTTCATATTGTCTATAAAAGTTTGAAAAGCCAAAGAGTCTTTACTTAGAACTCTGGTTCCCCCTTTTTTCTCCGGAAGTGATTTGATCATGTTGAAATCACCCCCCAAGATCCATCGAATGCCTGTATGTCTGTCTCTGAGATCCTCGAGAGAATCTAGAAACTTGAGTTTGCCATCCATTCTTTGTGGGCCATACACATTTGTGACCAGGTAGGTTTCCTTATCTCCCACAGGCTGCATGACCACTGATAAATAATCCCTAGAAGCTTCAGCATATATAATGCTAATTTTTTGGGGATTCCAAAGAGTGAGTATGCCTCCCGCTGTATTCTTCGCTTTGACTTCCAGAAACTCAAATTTGTCGAGCCATTTGCTATGAATCTCTTTTATTTTTTGAATATAACATTTAGTTTCCTGGATGAAGATCACATCTAGTGCTGCTTGTTTCATTCTATTACTAATTAGTCTTTGTTTTCTTTTGCTGCCTAGACCCCTAATATTCCAAGAAGTGAATTTCATGATTAAAGATTTGTAAAAGAGTAGTTGGTTAGGTCTTTCATCTTACCTGAATCTATCATTAGCTTTCCACATTCCATCAATAGCTCATTCTGCTTTTTCCTGCCTCTTTTCTTACCTGGGTTTCTGGGTGCTAATCCTGGTGTGATTTTTAAAGTTTTCACACCTTCACTGCCCTGCCTTTCCTTGTTTCTTTGTTTCTCCAGCCCTTTGGTTTGAGTTTTCGATATGAACAGTTGTTGAACTCTATTAAACTCCTCTGGAGGTAGCGAGTCTACCCCCCCCTTGGTTCCTTGTTTCAAGAATCCTTCCAAATCTAAGTTTTCATTGTCAAGAATTTCCTGTAGTTCCTAGTCCTCCATTTCTATCTCACTATGGGTCATTTCCTGGTCCATCTCCAGTTTTGCATCACTCATCATAGTTTCCGTCTATTTATTATTGTCTTGTGTTTGTTCACTATCTTCTTCTTTCCCCTCCTCCACCGAACCTCCTCCCTTTGTCTGATTTGCTTTTGTTATTCCTTCTACCTCTTCAAGAACTTGGAACCTGTTCTAACTAGCTTTTTGCCCTTCTGATTTTTGTATCTTTGGCCCCCTTTTGCTTCCTTTTCCTTTATGTGCCACTTTGTGAAAGCTTTCAGAATATTTCATTGTGTTGGCTTTACTCTTGTTCTCCATTTCACTGAGAGGACAGTCTCTGAATAGGTGCCCATGCTCATGGCATTTGCGACATCTGAATGGAATATGTTCATAATCTACTGTTTGCGCCCATTCTTCATAAAATACTTCCAAGATTACCTCATCCAGTAGAGCTCTAGAGAGATCCATCTCCACACATATTCTAGCAAAGGAAGTATACTTTCCCCTTCGAGTGGTCTCAAAAGCTTTGACAAAACGTCCTAACTGTTGGAAATAATACTGAGAGGGGGGGTGAATCAGTATTATCAAGTTCTTTTAATAAATCTTCCTTATTTACACTTTGAATTATTTTTGCATGTCAGTACCATAAAATAATGAGCATGAATAAAGAAAACAGATAGTCACACCAAAGAACACCAGATGTAAGGTGGAAACCCAATGTGGTTTGAAAAACCTGTGCCAATATGGTCTCATATCTTCTTTCAAATTAGAAACTCCTTTTACAATGGTCTTGTACTGGTGCAGTCCTTACCAGTACGCAGGCTGCAACCTGCAGAGAGCTACAACTCTCTCTCGTTTTCCATTCTCTCCTGGAAGGGAGCTACAACCCCCTACTTCTTTTCTTTCAAGGACCACTTTTCATAAATTTTCAAACTGGATCCATAAACATCAAGAGATCATCAAGTACAAGCAAGTCACCCAGTCAACTGCAGTAACCAGATCAACAGTAACAGTAAACTAAACTCAGAACACCTCATCAACAGAAAAATTCAGCCAACAAAGGTCTTAAGATAGATATGCAGCTTTTCTTTCTCCGGTCTGCGTGCATACGCACTTCACCTTCTGCTCCCCTGCGTATACCCGCAGGGACCCTTCTGCCGCACCGCATACCCACGCACTGTTTCTTCAATCACGCTGCGTACTGTTACTGCAAGCACGCACCCACAGATACTATCGCGCCGCGTACTGCTACTGTAGCCACGCACCCACAGATGCTATCGCGCTGCGTACCTACGCACCTGGGGCTTCTAAAGCGTCGCGTACTTTCCCTGTGCCTACGCACCTGAACCTCTGTCGCTCCGCGTACCCACGCACTGTGCCTTCTTTTGCTCTGCGTACCCACGCACTTCTCCTTCTTCTTCTCTGCATACCCACGCACTTGCAGAACTGCGTACCTCTAATTAGGGCTAAAATGGCAGACCCCCAGTGTACCACAGATGCTCAGATTTAATCATGCGCTCGAGAGATCGCCCTTCATAGATTCGCTTTCAACTTCACTTTATATAGATCAAGCTTTTTAAAAGGATAACCCAATATTTTAGATCTTAAGATATTCAATTCTCAAAAGATACATAGCCAAGTGATCTCCTTTGCTTTATATAGGCAAGTTCTTCCTAAAATCATGGATCAATACCATAGATAACCAATACAAGGGGCCCCAAAACATGGGGCTCAATAATAATAATAATATAAAGCAATACCACAGGTCAAAACCATAGAATCAAGAACGGCGGGCTAAATACCACGAGCCAAACATAAGAAGCCCCACATGAGCGCGCTTTACTGCCTTGAAGTGTGTGCACTAGGGTCCGCACCTACTGAACGGGTAACCAGCGGGTATGACCGCACCTCTTGTATGGGTAACCTACGGGTCCGCACCTTTTGAACCATTCACCTGCGAGCCTCTTAATTTCTATCATTTTGAGAGCCTGAACAAACCATTGCCACTTGAGTGAGTTGCCATCAAGTACAACACCTGTATCATAGAGCCATACCATAATCATAATGCCAACAATCTCCCCCTTTGGACTTGATGGCAACCTCAAGATCCTCAATGCCATTCTCCCCCTTTGACATCAAGGGCAAAGGGTTATGCTCCCCCTAAGAACATGCTCCCCCTGAATATGAACCAGATCTGCAAAGAAGAACCATAATCCACCAAACACCGTAAAAGACCATGAAAGAGATAGAGACATATTGCAGCCATGTTTAGATCAGCATTCATGTTCTCCTTCTATGCCCCCATAATGCCAACAATGCATTATATGTGCTCCCCCTGCACCTGTGCCATCGACCTGCAATCAATCCATAAACCAGCAAATGTACGCGTATACCATGTAGAGACCTTGCGTACAACCAACAGATGAGAATCAAAAACAAGATGATGCATCAACAACCCCCAGCTTTTTCCTGAGGTATTCAAAGGTCTCCCTAGGCAGTGGTTTAGTGAGTATATCAACAACTTGTTCCTTAGAAGGAACATACTCCAACTTGACCTTTTGTTCAAGCACTTGTTCTCGGAGAAAATGATATTTGATCGGTATGTGCTTGGTCTTTGAATG
>APFE031197867.1:150040-180040 GCA_000404065.3 Pinus taeda
GGGGGGTGTGTGGTGGGGTAGGGGCATTGTCCTTAAACCCCTTGCGCAGGGGAGCTTCCATCCCCCTAAAACCCCTTACACAATTTGGGTTTCCATCCACCCACTACACTCGAGGTAACATACGACGTGTGGAGCTAGTTGCGTAAAACATATAACACATACTCAACATTCTCCCACTTGTTGTTTTCCTTGCGCACAGAGGATCACTTGAGTACATGATCAACAATAGGGAAATAATGCCTATTGTTTCTCTACACCAAGATATTTTCTTAATGCTCACAAATTTTGTTAATGAATCTATACTATTCTTCAAAGTGTCTAGTTTCTCTAGCAACACCTTCTCTCTCACTAAGTTATACTAAATATCAATATGCTTTGTCTTCGAATGGTAAGATGGGTTCTTTTCTAGGAAGATTGCACTCATATTATCATAATTTATCCTTACAACTTGTTGTACGAATCCAATATTTGAACACAATCTTTGTAACAACATTGTTTCCATGCTTGCATCACTGGTTCCATGTATTCAACTTTTGTAGTTAAGAGTGTCACTACAAATTGTTTTTGCTCATCCAACTAATTTCTCCTCCAAGTAGGTTAAACACATACCCACTTGTAGATATTCTGTGATCTAGATCTTCAGCCCAATATGCATCGATAAGGCCATGTATGTATAACACTCTTTCCAATCTTTGTCTTGGTAGCACAATCCATATCCAATAGTGCCAACAAATACCTAAAAAACCTCTTCACTATTGACCAATGTTCCCTCCCTAGTTTTGACATATACATGTTCAATACTCTCATTACATGTGCAATGTATCTTCTAGTACAAACCATTGCATACGTCAAGCTTCCAACTGCACTAGTACATGGAACACAAGACATGTCCTCTTTCTCTTCCTATGTCTTGGGCCACTTATATGGAAATAAATTTACACTTACAATAATAAACACATTTACTTGTTTACATTCCTTCATATTAAACCTTTGCAATATTGTCTTGACATACTTCTTTTGACTTAACCAGAGTTTTATGCCCAATATGTTTTAATTTTCATGGCCAAGATAAAAATTTGCAACACCAAGATCCTTCATGCCAATCGAGTTTTCACTTCCTTGATGATTTCCCTATCATTTCCAATCAATTATAAGACCAAATAAATAACATGATCACCAACAAATTTAAAATATATGCAGTGATCTGTTTTTCTCTTGTAAAGCAAAGTCCCAATATACAAGTATCAAATTTTTGATACCACATCCTTGGTGATTGTTTTAATCCATACAAAGACTTGCATACTAATTCTTTCTTATAGCAAAGTCTTTGGGCTACTTCATGTAGATTTCTTCTTCCATATCCCCATGTAGGAATATTGTCTTCACATCCATCTATTCTACTTCAAAATCAAAAGAAATAACAATAGATAAAATAAGTCTAATAGAAGTTAACTTGGAAATTGGAGAAAATATATCACCAAAGTCAATTTCGTCTACCTAAGAATAACACTTTGCTACTAATCAAGCTTTGTATTTCTCCACTATGCCTATTGTATTCAACTTATTTTTAAGCACCCATTTTCTCTCAATGGGATTTCATCCAGCCAACAACTCCACTAGATCTCAAACATCATTCTTATCTAAGGCTACCATTTCTTCAACCATGGCCTTTTTCCAATGTTTTCCATTCTCTGAATCCATTTCCTCCCCAACAATTCCACGATTATCATAAGTAATAAACAAAGAAAAATTGGAAATCAACTGGAGCATACCTTTACGGGTTCTTTCTTTCCCGAACTGATCTCCTCAATATCAGAATATGCAATTCTTCTTCTTCTGAATCTTTTTCTTCTATAGAGTTTGATTCCCATTCTTCATTTCAAACTCTATCTTTTCTAGTTCTTTCTCCTTTGGTAGGGCTTCTTATTTGACAACATCTTTGACTTCTCTAAATACCACATCTCGACTATGCACAACCTTCTTAGCTTCTGGCTTCCAAAACTTATTATCTTCCATACCATATTTATATCCAATAAAGATACACATTTCAAATTTCTTATCTAGCTTACTTCTATTCTCCTTTAGAACATGTACATAAGCATCATAGTCAAATAACTAAATATGTTTAAGAGTTGGTTCTTACCCATCCATAACTCATGTGGAGTCTTGTCATCCAATGTTGATGAGGATGATCCATTTACTAGATAACATGTAGTGTCCATTGCCACTACCCAAAAATCTTGTCCTAACTCAACACCATCAGGTATGCTCCTTACTTTCTTCATTAGGGTCTTGTTCATCCTTTCTACAACTCCATATAGTGAGGTGTGTATTCTTATCTAGCTTACTTCTATTCTCCTTTAGAACATGTACATAAGCATCATAGCCAAATAACCAAATATGTTTAAGAGTTGGATCTTACCCATCCATAGGTCATGTGGAGTCTTGTCATCCAATGTTAATGAGGATGATCCATTTACTAGATAACATGTAGTGTCCACTGCCACTACCCAAAAATCTTGTCCTATCTCGACACCATCAGGGATGCTACTTACTTTCTCCATCAAGGTCTTGTTCATCCTTTCTACAACTCCATATATTGAGGTATGTATGTAGTAGTTTTCTGCCTGGCTATTCAACTCTTTTTACAAAATCCTTTGAATTCATTCCCACATAATTCTCAATTATTTATCCTCAACGCCTTAATTTTTTTTCTCTGTTTGATATTCCATCAAGGCCTTAAACTCTTTCATATTCTATTGTGATCCATATAAAAGATGTATGTTACCACAAAATAACTACCTCCATAAAAGTGCCCTACCATAACTATCTCCACAAAAATAACCTCCCTCAAACAAAAATACAACATAAATTCACCACATAGAAACCCCACATCGTATGAAACACAACCTAGTATGTTTTCAATTCTTTGGAACATCCCAAAGGTTAAAACATGTATTTGACTAAAGTCCAAAAATTACAACTCATCACTTCAAAAATACAATACAAAGATTTTTTGATTTCTCTAAATCAACCTAAATTGTCAAATATGAAATCTGGTAACTTATCCATCGAAATAACATTTTTTAACTTGCGAATTCTATTAAAAAAATAAACAAAGTAATTAATACTTGAAACACAATCATTATCTAATTAAACCTTAGCTTTAAACCACATACCCAAGAACGTTTTCACTAGTACAATAATGAAGCCCCGCGAGACTACCTACAGTCAAAATAACATGCTAACATTATACATATAAGCTGTGATCTAACACGTTCCAGAGGTTAGAACAAACACACTGTAATACCTCCTATCTATCTATTCTAAGTACTGCTTAACCTTCATCCGTTATTGCAACCACAGCCATGGGTTGTGAAAAGTTCATACAATGTTGTTGCACGTGATGAGTGTGGAACATCATATCGATACTATTCTTTAGAAGCAACCTAAATGGAAGAGAAAAATCTAAAAAATTAGAGTGACCCGTGATCAAATCTTCCTTCTCCCTGCATCTGCCATGACTGCTGCTTGCTTTGTGGGTTTCAAGTTGCATTACTTTTTGTGAATGCGCCATGATTGCAGAGCTTACTTTAGTATTGTTCAAAGAGTGGAGCTTACAATGGGTCAAAGTGGATCTAGTTCCTGTTGTCTGTTAGTGTTGGAGAGCTGTTATCAGGGATAATGGCAGAAAAATTACAAGGGGTGATTGCAGAAGGTGTAAAGGTTGAAACTTTGAGGGATCAGTTCACGGAGGAATGGGTGCCATGTCATACGTCGTTCAGGCTAGAAAATGGAATTGACAGATTTCTAAAGTTGGTCTACTCTCTCAGTGCTACCTATAACAAAGTCTGAATTGGTCTACTTTCTCAGAGCCAATTTCCCCATTTACCCTGAACTTCGCTGATAGATGCTTAGGGATCAGCACACTTAAATTGAACCAAGAAGAGCAAAAAGCCCCAAATTCAACTCTTTGTAAATAGAATCAATATAATTAGGAAATGTACATCCTTCCCAACGCACAAAAATTGCTTTGACATCCTATTTATCTCTGTTAGTAATAATTTGTGGAGTGTCAACAGAAACAGAGCAGTTTATTATCCAACATGATATTTCAATTTCTCAGATTGCATACTGACAAAATTTGTGTGTAAAAGTTGAGTACCACATAATTCCTAGCGGCACTAGCAAAAGCAGGAAAAGATTCTGAAATACTCTTGCTTATTAACCTTACATTCCACATACAAAGAATGAAAAACAGCTTGCTAAATTCAGATAAAGTAGCAATCTCTAAGGATCTGCTTCTCTTCCTCTATTTAGAGCCCTATTTGTGCCACTCTTTAATAACAGGTGAGGCATTAATTATACGGAATGTAGTTCAGTACTCAAGCTGAAAAAACGATGTCGACGGTTAGAGCTCCTTACAAATAAAGAATTTCGCCTGCTTAATAATCTACGAAGGTCTTTCAGTCAAAGAGACTGGCAAAAACTAGTGTCAGGAAGCCTTCTTATCCTCACTGAGAGAAGAAGCAATCTGTTAATCTCTTTTGGGAGTGTGGGGTGACAAAAAATAAACAATACTGGCTACTTACTAGGTTCTAGAGGATATTGTTTGACCAGATCCATTGGAAAGCTGTACTATAGGATGACTGCACCTTTGAATCAAAAGTTACTTTATTGGAAATATGACATTGCATCAGGGTGAAGACCCTGTTTGCTCTTTGAATAGTGAGGTACACATCAGTTTTGAATGGCCCTTCATTTTATTTAACGACTTATCAAAAACAGTCCCATCAGAATTATCAATCATAGTTAAGACTAATTCCAGGAGTTTCAAGAAAGTTGCAGTAAGGTCTAGATCTTGCATTGCAACCAGGCCTCGTACTCCTTTTATGTGCTCTGAGAAATGGATCTGAATAATACTGCTGTAACATGTGTTGTTTAAGTAACGTTTAAAGAAAATAGCATCCACTGGAACAAAATTAAGAGAACACATATAAAGCTTCAATATTTCAAGTTTCTTTGTGAAACTTCAAAACAAAACATTATCCTTGCAATAAAACGTGCAGCAACAACATAAACAAAAAGTATCATTCTCCAATGCCCTATTCATCCTCAAACAAAACTTAGAGAACGCATCTAATAAGCTCGAGTTCCGAGCATTTAGTGCTAAGTTCTGATCACAATATGTGGAAAGCACATCAGAAATCAGCTATATCCTTAACTAATCTTCTCTCAACATGATGAGCATCCTCAGCCATTATACCGGATATAAGAGCTTATGGTTTTCTACTGTAGTTGGCATTTCAGCCATGATAACCACGCAGAAGAGCGTATGCCTGAATAAGCCCACCTCCCTCCAGGTCTGCCTCAGCTCTTTCAGCCTTCTAGATTTCTATGTCATTGACTGCAGGCAAGTGTCTTATTAAGAAACTCATGTACATTGGAAAGCATTTGGGGCCCATCCCTGTACATAGCTTGTGATAGAACTTAAAACTTGTGTCAATATACACAACAAAAAGCTTGTCCCAAAAAAGTGTGCTTCAGAAAAGCCCACCCCACCTCACCTCATCCCTTTTCCTCAGCATTAAACAATACAAATATTGTTATATCATCTAAGCCTGTGTATTTTGCTACAGCTCCTCAGAGGCAACACCACATACATTAAAACACCTTTTCTTGTTCACAGCATGGATGACGGAGAGCTCTTATGCCTCTGTTATGCAGCACATCTGTACTGGTTAAAAAAAATTGCCACTGTAAGAAGAAACACTTGACCCAGATGGTGTAGAAGCAAAAAATGTTTCCATCTGTTCATCCGTCAAAATCTGCTGGTAACGGCATTCCACGCTGCAGAATGCTTTATCACCTCTGCAATAATCAACAAGAAGAGAATGAAAAAACTTTGAAACCGAAGTTTACATACTTTTTGAAAACACAATCCATCAAACTACCAGAGTTCTCTCATCATAAAAAATCTAGATGGATTTAATAGGCTTTTTGGATACAACAGTGCAAAATTGAAAAAGATTCATTGGCCTGGCTAAGGGAAAACTATAATTACGATGTGATTCTCCAAGTTTTAAAGCAATCTCTAACAGAAAGACATGGTATGGACATCATAACAGACCTGTACATGTAGATGTCCTCCCCATGGCTCAACTGTCGTTTGCAGAGATAGCATGCACGAAGAAAATTTGCAACAGGAAACAGTGGAACATTTGCACAGTTTCGAGGTATCAATGCAACATTCCATATTTCCTGTTCATGTTGCTTTCGAACAGGATATGGCACAATTTCACTCTCCATACCACAATGAGAATATATGTGTTTTGTGGCCGATTTTGGACCATGGAATGTGACACAGGTATAGCTCTCTGAATGCTCCATGCCAGTCTGAGAGGCGGGATTTGTGATTTCATGTGGAGAACCAATCATTGTTGTCTCGCTTCGCTTCCCAGAAGAACTTAACTGGGGATCTAACCTCTTTTCATGGCAACTTGTGTTCCCAACTCCAGAAAATGTCTTGATATCCAGTGGAGAAGTTGGGCTTTTGGCCCTCTCTGACCCTGCAGACCCCTTGAGATTGAAATCTCTGAAGAGACAAGGAGCATTGAAGAATTTGTGCTCCTCTTTGGGCCAGTCTCTGGTGGGTGATAAATCGGATAGGTAATCAGGCATCAGATGAAGGCTGCTTGGGGATTTCTGAACAGGCCTAGAGCTTTTACCAAGCATCATCTCTTCTCCTTGACGCTACTGATCTTGATCAACACTTTCTTCGGAAATAATTCAAACCCAAAAAACCTCCATTTGCACCAGGCCTCATCTACAATCGCCTATAAATTCCGGTACATGCTTACACAAAAAGAGTGAAACTCCTTGGAACTTGTGATGGATGTACTGCAATACAAATAACCCACAAGTTCCTACAGGTAACCCCAATAACTAAAAACCCTTCCGACCTTGAAGTATTCAATAGACACCAGAATACCTTGGACCATGTGGCATATACAGAGCTCAGAAAGGTTAAACCACCATGTACCTTGAAATATGTATAGAATACATATATATACCATGGTCAGGTAATGGATGTATACATAGCATACTTTATCAGAAGCCCTTTTTGGAGATTGTGCTTTATCTTCTGCACCTAAAGCCAAAGTCTAACCAATCAACTGCTTTTCTTCTTCAATAATGAGTAGGTATACTCAACCTGACAATTGAAATTGTACTACCATATAGGTCACTTTTCTATAGGTGCAGAACAGGCCCAATAGCTTCAACCATGTAATAAAGCCAATATCGCCTAATGGAGGATTTTACCTTGGTGCTTTCGTAAAATACCTGAAATCAGAATCCTTTTGTCTCTAATAAATGCAATGGAAACCTAAAATAGGTTTTCTCGATATGCAAAATTGGCTGCAAAAACAGGATCAAAGAGTTATCCCTCGTTTCAAACGAACATTTTTTAAACTTGTTATTAACAATGTTTGAAATCCTTCTATCTGATCACCAACACTGGAAAATGCCTGACATTCAGAGAAATTACTAGAAATTTCACCAATATCAATGTATCCCCAAAAACCTCTAAACCAGCAAGTTTGCAAACAATCCTCTAACTGTGGCCCCAAAAATAGCACACCACCACCAAATTTTCCTCTCTAAAACAATCTCTCAAACCACTTCAGTCAATGTTACAGCCTCTTTCCCCACTGCTAACAGCAGGGTCCCGTCTCTGAGGAGTTCTGATCAATGCCACAATAATATCTGCTATATTGTAACAGCAGGAACCCCTCCTGAAATGTCAGAAAAATGAGCTGCTTGCCCCTCTGTGCAAGGGTGCAGATGCCCACTTTGTTGAATCTGGAAGTATCCCAATATAGTAAACCTGGTACGAGCAACACCCATTTATTGGTTCACCCTGCAATTCCCTAAACTTATTCAAATCCCACTTGCCACTCATGTACCACCCACCTTAGTTCAAATATAAATAAATATCTATTTATATATATTTCTGGAATATTTCTTTATAGCACTACCACCTCCAATTTCTATAATTCTCTATAATTGAATCCTATATTTCGTTTTGGCTCCAATATCCATAGAGGAGCGAATCTCTCATCTCTTTGTATTTTTTTTTAAAGAAATTATCACATTTCATCCTCACATCACGGAAAATATGGAAAATTCACTGAAGACTTCCATTTTTCCTTGAATTTTCCCCTAGATTATTACACATAACAAATAAATATTTAATACTAAATTACTATTACTTCAAACTTTTTCCTAATCGGGTCACTTCAGATTATAATTAAGTTACTTCAGATGTTTTCCTATTAAGTTATTTTAGATTATAATTAATTTTTTCTTAATTAGATTACTTTGGACTATAATTAAGTTAATTTTCTAAATTAATTTGAAGCATAATTAAGTTATTTTTTTTATAATTTATAAAAATTAAATTAATATATATTTAAATAGTTTTAAAAGAAAAATTAAACATTTCATTAAAATATATATATAATATATATAATATATATATATATATATATATATATATATATATTTACCTTATTTATTAAGGTTTAACAAAACTTCTCATAACTCACTGTGAACATTAATGTGAGTCCTAATTCAAATAATTAAATTAACAAATATCTAATAAAGTGTATGAATGAAAATAGTAAAATAAAAAAATCATTTTATAAATTATTTTTACTTTGCTTTAGAGTTTAATTTGAGCATCTCAATGTCATGGTTACCTATTATGAATGTACTAGATTTTGATGTTTACTTGATTTGATATTTAAATTTTATTTTTATATGATTTTATAGAACTATTAAAATGAAATATAATTCAATATAAAGATACGTCAATGTGCAATGAAGAGTAGTGTTGGTACATCAAAGTGTACAAATCTATTGATATTATGGTGCCCAACAATGTGTTGTATGTGTAGAAGGGCCCATGTGACAGCTAACATTGATTTTATATCATGAATTTGTTTGTACAGATATGCGAGTGTTATCCTACTCATATAATAGTGTCATATTTTTTTATTTCACTCTCCATGCTCCTTGTTTATGACAATAAGGGTGGACAACAATTATTCTATATACATTATATTAATAATGTGTTAATGAACATTTTATAAAAACTATCTAAAACTTTTTTAAAATGTTATTTTGTCATAATTTTGTAAAATAATATTTAAAGTTTTATACATTTGATGCATTTTATGTTTTTTTCCAAGATTTTAAGTTGATTCAAGCACTCTTAATATCCTTAGGGGTATCGACGGAAATGTTATGAAACTTTTATTGGGTGGAACTATCAACTGAATTTCTAGTAAGTGGATTTATAATAGGGTGTTTTTTTTCAAGAATTGTTTGTTAGGAAAGATGTGATTTTGGATGTCAAATACAATGTTTTCCTAAATTTAACATGCTTTGATTCCGTATGAATGATGCTCTTACACATGTTCAAGGAACACTTGAAGGATTATGTCCAAGGAGTGTAGCTTTGACATGTCGCTTTGTTATCTCTAACCTCAATATGGACCAATCCTAATAGATACAAATAGATTATGGAGTTGGGTTTTAGGGGTTTGGTGGAAAATAAGTCCTAGCTATGACAAGAAATAGAGAGTGTTATCTTTAGAGAGGGGGGAGGGGGCGGCGGTTAATTGCATATAGTTGTATTTTCTTACTCTATATGTTGGTATCATAATGAGGAGTTTTGGAATTTAACAGTGAAAGTGACTGTTGTTGGGCATTTTGAGTGTCAAATATGGTAAAAATAGTATCTACCTATCATGAAATTTAAATAGTACAATGACATAAATAATGAAATAAAGTATTGTGGTCAAACCTATTAAAAATATAGGTTGAAATGTTTGGAAAATTATAATATGAGTAGTAAAATTCACATTTCTTATCAAGTGAAAAAGGATTATCAATTTTCCTTAGTGCTTAGAGACCAAAGTCTTTGTTCATGTTTTTTTATAATGATATCATGTACAACATGAAATTGAAACATAATAAGGACGTGAGTGTTTTTTTTGTCTGAGTTTAGACTCCATTTAATATTTGGTTATTATTAAGAGTAGAGAACTAAGACCACCACTTCCATAACCTTAAATTCGTGAAGTTTTTGTTGATCGTCTTTATTTTGACTTAGTGCAAGCCTCTTAAGTCACAATGACTTTGCGAGTCTTAAATTTTACATTTCAAATCCATACTTATTTTAATATTTGGGTTGAAAATCAAGAATCATTAAATCAAGACCACAAAATTTACCTAGTCACCTTATGAGATCTTTATCCCACATCCTCTGTAATAACCTAGAGATGATGTGAACTTTTAAGCCACAATGAGAATATAGGCATGAGTTGTGCTTCAAGTCCATACTTTATCTAATCTTGGGTTTGAAAATACAAATAAGGTTTTGTTGGTAGGTTTTAGGTGTTTAGGAAAAAAAAAAAGTCCTTGGCTCTTATTAAAAAATAAGGTGTGGCATCTGGAAGAAAAGGTGAGAGAGAAATATGTTTCTTATTTATATTCCAATATAGTAATGAAAAATATTAGAATATGACCATCAACATGCTCATCGTTATGCATTTTGACCGTCAAATATGGTAAACTTTTATCCAGCCATCATGGAATATAAGTAACATAGTGAAATATGAGAGTAGTGGATTTACTCAACATATTATCACCAATGTTGTCGGGCTCTTGGTTGGTTACATGTCTACAACCTACGGGTGCCTAGTTTGAATCCCACCAAGTGAGGCACACAAGTCTACATTGACATGTTTACTAGGGATGCAAACTGGGAATATGAGGAAGATTCCCTTGTGTCCTCGTAAGGTTTTCCTTGGAAAAGAAAGAGGTAATATGATCAAGTATGTTATGTCAAAACATTTAAAATGATATGTTGAGATGTTTTGAAAATTCCAAACATTAGTAATGAGGTTCATAATTATTATTAGGAGAATCAAGTTTATGGTTTTTTCATAGCCCTTTACGATCAAGGTCTTTGTTCATACATTTTATGATGATATGAGTACATTGTGGACTTTTTGAACCATAATGAGAATGTGACTATTGAAATTTGTGTTTTGAGCTCATATTTAATCTAATATTTGAGTTATTATTGGGAATAGAAAATTTATTCTATATGTTTTTTTGTAGCCATGAATCTCAACATCTTTTTCCATGCTATTAATGATGACTTGAAGTCAACCACTCAAGCTACAACTAAATTGTAGATATCAAATTTAAAGTTCAAAGTCATACTCTATCTAATATTTAGGTTGATGTAGATTTTTACTTGTACATTCAACAACTTATGTGAAATGCTAAAACACAAGACAAGAATCTACTCTACTCTTCAGCGAAAACCAAAATTGATTGATGAAAGAAATAAGCAGAAAAGGAAGAATATCAATCGCACATAACATAATATTTCTCTGGGAAAAGCAACTGCTAAAAGAACTAACTATCTATATTGCATTAACCAAAATATCTAAGAAGAAAATACAATGCTTGTTCAACCTGAACAATTCCTGCACAAGTACAATCTATATCTCGGCTTCCTAGGCAAGCCTTGGATGAATACAACATGCTCTGCTCAACCTACACAAGTATTTCATATCCTCTGCCTGACTGACTACCTTTGGCCAATATTTAGCCAAATTTCTAGCCTTCCAAGCTCCTCCTTCCTTGCGCAATTCCTAAGAGAATTATCCCATATTTAATTTGGAAAATCCCGCACCACAACTGCTCAATCCATTATAGGCCTTCTATTGACTGCATGCACCATCTGTACAACTTGGAAAATTATACAACTGATAGTACACTGTCCCTGAATTCTAATCTCAACTAGGTCTTCCTGTGAATTGACATGCATGAGTTATTTATGAGTGAATCTTTAGTTAATTGGTGTGGCACTGAAGATGCACTGTTGCTCATCCCCACTACTAGACCTCCTACTAGTTCCTCCAACAGTTAGAACTAATTTAACTGACTATAACTCAGTTAGACTGAGTAATTAATTACAACTCAAAAGAACTCAACCTGAGCCCCTAAAATTTAGGGATCACTCTACATGAATCTAGATAGAATTCCAACTTGAATTTCATAAGCCAACTAAGTCAAATTAACTTAGTTAACTATTACAAGTTGCTATGAGAATAGAATTTTGATTTAATTCACAATTTAATTCAACGACAAATTAATTAGAATTTCTAGATGTTATTTTTAACATCTCTTGTTGCTATTTTTAACACTCCCTCTCAACAAGAAAGGAATTCAACTCTATCCTGATCTGGTACCTTTGGAATGTTCTACATGCAACACTTCTCTCTAGTGTTGTTGCTGCTGCAACTTATGAAACTAAAACAAAGCATCCAAACTGAATCAATATGGTGCATCTGTCATCAGAGTCTCTGACTGCTACTAGCTATTGCACTGCCTACAAAAAATTCCGTGCTTTTGTTGACTCTGCACTGTGCCATTTGCATTGTTGCCAACTCTGCTCTGCACTCCCTAGTATCTGACTGTTGCTAGTTTCTGCCTCTGTCACTTTGACATCTGACTGCATCAACCACCATTGGTCCATCCTGCTACTGCGTATTGTGGGCTCCCATAGTAAGGTAATGATCCATGAGACAAAACATCTCAATGGACCTTGCCCAAATTTCTACACTCTTGGGACTATTACTTCACATCGCCCCACCTCTCACTTGGAGGTATGGCTGCATGTGCTCCCTCTGCCCACTTGGCTCAAAATTTCCCCCTATTGGAGGTCTCTACTTGAGTGGATGTCTCCACTCGATCTCTTTTGTGCTTCTTCAATTGTGGCTGCTCCATAACTTGCTGAGGCTGCTTCTGGGGTTGCATGCTGAGAGGTAATTCATGCTCCCTCTCAACCACCATGTCTCTAACCTTTTCCTTTCTCCTCAAAGCTTTGCATGGATCTTGTACCTCAAGTGCATACAGGTTCTTGACTTGCACATTGATCTGTTTCACTTGTCCCATGACGATGTGTCTAAGGAAAAAATTTCCTTTACTAAAAAACACATTGTAGCCATGATCTTCCAATATTGCGACAGAAATAAGATCCTTCATTAGTCCTAGAACATACATCACACCTGTGAATCTGAGCGGGGAGCGAGACTCCCTCTAAAAGGTAACTATACCAAAGTCGATCACGCTATACCTCCCATCATCTCCAAACTCTATGTTCTGCTTGAGGTCTTTGTCCTCAAAGTCATCGAAGAGATCTGTATTCCTTGTCATATCGAACAAGGCACCATTGTCGAGATACCACATGCTTCCCATTAAAGTGTTGGAAATGCATGCAATGAGAGTGAAATCAAGTTTGAATTGTGAAGCTAGAGCTTCACTCGCTGCTTCTACAACAGGTTCCTTCTTGCTTGCTTTCTTCTGTGGGAAAATCGTGGCATAGTTCTCGTACAAAAGTCCTCTTCCACTTGTTTGGAAGAGGTCACATCTCTGGTGTCCCGCTGAAACTCTTCTTTTACCAAGTCGAACCACAATCACCCCACCTTTGGTAGCTTCTTCCTCCCATTAACTGAGTCTTGGTAACTATGCCAACTCTTTGGAAGTCCTAGAAGTGCCAGGCTCACTAGATCATCTTTGGCAACAGTAATCCTGACACTTCCAAGCTCATCCCGGCATTGGGTGAACTTGGTCAAGTACATCGGAATTGAGTCACCTTTCTCCATATTGATCTTTCTGAGTTTTTCCTTTAGTGCCAACTTCCTATGATCATTGCTCTTTTGAAACAGGGCCTGTCAATGCCTTCCACATTCAAAATGGAGTGTCCTTACCATGGAGATTCGAGACAATGTGATCTCGAACTCCTTCTAGGATAATCCTTCTCGCTTTTTCCACACTTTCTCCATTCAGCCAGAGCTTTAGCATCAGATGTTGGAGGCTTTGAAATATCATGATCTATGAATTCCTTGAGGCCATTGTCTTCTAGAAATGCCTCCACCCTATCCTTCCAAGCTATGTAATCCAAGCTATCCTCCAGGGCATACTCAAGTCTCAAACTATAGAATTACATATTGCTGACTCTGAAGTATGAACTTGCAAATTCGATTTCACTTGCACAACAAACTCAAACTCTCCTCTTCTATATTGTCTTCAACTCTGATATCATGTAGATTTTTACTTGTAGACTCAACAACTTATGTGATATGCTAAAACAAGAGACAATAATCTCCTCTACTTTGTAGCGGAAACCAAAATTGATCGATGAAAACAATAAGCAGAAAAGGAAGAATATCAATCACACATAACACAATATTTCTCTGGGGAAAGCAACTGCTAAATATCTTGACTATCTATATTGCATTAACTAGAAGATCTAAGAATTAAATACAATGCTTGTTCAACCCGAACAATTCATGCACAAGTACAATCTTTCTCTCTGCTTCTTAGGCAAGACTTGGATGAATACAATATGCTTTGCTCAATCTTGAGCTCAACCTGCACAAGTATTTCCAATCCTTTGCCTGACTGACTGCCTTTGGCCAATACTTAGCCAAATTCATAGCCTTCCAAGCTCCTACCTCCTTGTGCAATTTCTGAGAGAATTAACCCATATTTGATTAGTAAGTTCCCTTGCCACAACTGTGCAATCCATCATAGGCCTTCTACCGATTGCATGCACCATATGTACAACTCATAAAATTATACAATTGAAAGTACACTATCCCTAAACTCTAATCTCAACTGGGTCTTCCTCTGAACTGACATGCATGAATTATTTATGAGTGAATCTTCAGTTAACTGGTGCGGCATTGAGGATGCACTTGTGCTTGTCCCCACTACTAGACCTCCTACTAGTTCCTCCAACAGTTAGAACTAGTTTAACTGATTCACAACTGACTATAGCTCAGTTAGACTGAGTTAATTAATTACAACCCAAAAGATTTCAACCTGGGCCCCTAAAATTTAGGGATCACTCTACATGAATTTAGATAGACTTCCAGCACGAATTTCCTAAGCCAACTAAGTCAAATTATCTTAGTTAACTATTACAAGTTGCTATGAGAATAGAAACTCGAATTTCCTAAGACAACTAAGTCAAATTAACTTAGTTAACTATTACAAGTTGCTATGAGAATAAAATTTCGATTTAATTCATGATTTAATTCAAGAACATGTTGGGGAAAAAATCCACCCCCCCCATATTTTTTTTACAAGTAATAATATTTAATGACCTTTATAGGGTAATGTATTGATCTCTCTAATGAAAGAGCATGGTTGAGGGGTGGATCTGATGTGTTGATCAATGGTTAATCATGGCACTCACACTTTTTAATAACATGATGAATAAAGTATATTAAACTCTCAATGTATTTAAAACCTCATATAGGTTTCCGACTCGATCACCCTCGAAACTAATCTAATTAACTCTAAGATGCTATTGCACTCAAAGGCGCACGCGAACTAAGCGTTTCATTATTCCCGATGTATCTATACCATCAATTACCCCCACATCTAACGGCTATTGGACCTTATCGCCTAGATTATTACACATAACAAATATATATTTAATACTAAATTATTATTATAATTAATATTTATGTTACTTCAAACATTTTCCTAATCAAGTCACTTCAGATTATAATTTACTTCAGATTTTTTCAGATTAAGTTATTTAGATATAATTAATTTTTTTCTTAATTAGTACTTTGGGTAATAATTAAGTTAATATCTAATTAATTAAAACATAATTAAATTATTTTATAATTTATAAAATTAATCATATTCATTAATAATTTTTAAAAGAATCTCTCTCTCTCCTCTCTCTCTCTCTACAAACTATTTCTCTTAATCACTGTGACATTAATTTGGTCCTAATTCAAATATACAAATAATAATAAAATTGTAGAAAAGTAAAATAAAAAAATCATTTTATTTATATTTTCACTTTGCTTTAGAGTTTAATTTGAGCATCTCAATGTCATGGATACCCATTATGGATTTACTAGATTTTGATGTTTACTTGATTTGATATTTAAATTTAATTTTTATATGATTTTATAAAGGTATTAAAGTGAAACATAATTCAATATAAAGATACGTCAATGTGCAATGAAGAGTAGTGTTGGTACATCAAAGTGTACAAATTTATTGATATTATGGTGCCCAATAATGTGTTTTAGAAAGGTCCATGTGACAGCTAATATTGATTTTATATCATGAATCCATTTGTACATATAGGCCAGTGTTGTCCTACTCATATAATAATGTCATATTTTTTTTGTTGGGCACAACCACACTCTCCATGCTCATTGTTTATGACAATAAGGATGGACAACAATTATCCTATATACATTATATTAATAATGTGTTAATGAGCGTTTTATAAAAACTATCTAAATTTTTTTTGAAATGTTATTTTGTCATAATTTTGTAAAATAATATTTAAAATTTTATACATTTTATGCATTTTATGTTTTTTTCCAAGATTTTATTCAAGCACTCTTAATATCCTTAGGGGTATCGACGGAAATGCTATGAAAATTTTATTGGGTGGAACTATCAACTAAATTTCTAGCAAGTGGATTTATAATAGGGTGTTTTTTTTTTCAAGAATTGTTTGTAGGAAATATGTGATTTTGGATGTCAAAATATGATGTTTTCCTAAATTTAGCATGCTTTGATTCCGTATGAATGGTGCTCTTACAAGTGTTCAAGGAACACTTGAAGCATTATGTCCAAGGAGTGTAGCTTTGACATGTCACTTTGTTATCTCTAACCTCAATATGGAACAATCCTAATAGATACAAATAGATTATGGAGTTGGGTTGCAGGGGTTTGGTTGAAAATAAGTCCTAGCTATGACAAGAAACAGAGGGTGTTATCTTTAGAGAGAGAGAGGGGGAGGGGGTAATTGCATATAGTTGTATTTTCTTACTCTATATGTTGATATCATAATGAGGAGTTATGGAATTTAACAGTGAAAATGACTATCGTTCGGCATTTTGGGTGTCAAATATGGTAAAAATAGTATCTACCTATCATGAAATTTAAATAGTACAATGACATAAATAATGAAATAAAGTATTGTGGTCAAACCTATTAAAAATATAGGTTGAAATGTTTGGAAAATTATAATATGAGTAGTAAAATTCACATTTCTTATCAAGTGAAAAAGGATTATCAATTTTCTTTAGTCCTTAGAGACCAAAGTCTTTGTTCATGTTTTTTTATAATGATATCATGTACATCATGAAATTGAAACATAATAAGGATGCGAGTGTCTTTTTTTGTCTGAGTTCAGACTCCATTTTGTTAGAAAAATATTATATATGACAGAGAAATGCAAGACATATAATATGCGGAAAAACACAAACACATAAAACTAGAGAGACACAGATATATGTTGTTCAACCAGTTTGGGCTACGTCCACCCCGAATAGCCAGCCTTTCCTTTCTATTATCTAGCAAAATGAAGAGACAAAACCTACAACAGATTCACTGTAGTATACTCTGTTTTCTCTCACAGTCTCACCTATTTGTTTCTCGCTTTGAGAATAAACACATATTCCACGGCCTCAATACAATACCCTCATACAAAGATAGGGGTTTCCGTCTAGGGCAAAAAACCCTAAACTAAACATAAATTCTACCGTTAGATCATCTACCTAATGAACGGCCCAGATTGACTAGAAATTACTATACTTTTACAAGGCAATTTTACATCTGTTTTTAGCTTCAGGGGCAACCCTCGCCGGGGGGGACAAGTCCCCCCCTGCACCCCCTCACATGGAGGGGTGTACAATCTTCCTAGGATATACATCCGGTTGAAACAAAGACCTCTAAATTATGATGATAATCATGCTCCACACCCAACAAATTTAATATTTGGTTATTATTAAGAGTAGAGAATTAAGACCACCATTTTCATAACCTTAAATTCGTGAAGTTTTTGTTGATGGTCTTTATTTTGACTTAGTGCAAGTCTCTTAAGTCACAATGACATTACGAGTGTTAAATTTTACATTTCAAATCCATACTTATTTAATATTTGGGTTGAAAATCAAGCATCATTAAATCAAGACCACAAAATTTACCTAGTCACCTTATGAGATCTTTATCCCACATCCTTTGTAATAACCTAGAGATGGTGTGAACTTTTAAGCCACAATGAGAATATAGGCATGAGTTGTGCTTCAAGTCCATACTTTATCTAATTTTGGGTTTGAAAATACAAATAAAGTTTTGTTGGTAGGTTTCATGTATTTAGGAAAAAAAAAGAAGTCCTTGGCTCTCACTAAAAAATAAGGTGTGGCATCTGGAAGAAAAGGTGAGAGAGAAATATGTTTCTTATTTATATTCCAATGTAGTAATAAGAAGTATTAGAATATGACCATCAACATGTTCATCGTTATGCATTTTGATCGTCAAATATGGTAAACTTTTATCCAGCCATCATGGAATATAAGTAACATAGTGAAATATGAGAACACTGGATTTACTCAACATATTATCACCAATGTTGTCGGGCTCTTGGCTGATTACATGTCTACAACCTACGGGTGCCTAGTTTGAATCCCACCAAGTGAGGCACACAAGTCTACACTGACATGTTTACTAGGGATGCAAACGGGGAATGTGAGGAAGATTCCCTTATGTCCTCGTAAGGTTTTCCTTGGAAAATAAAGAGGTAATATGATCAAGTGTGTTATGTCAAAACTTTTAAAATGATATGTTGAGATGTTTTGAAAATTCCAAACATTAGTAATGAGGTTCATAATTATTATTAGGAGAATCAAGTTTATGTTTTTTTCATAGCCCTTTATGATCAAGGTCTTTGTTCATACATTTTATGATGATATGAGGACGTTGTGGACTTTTTGAACCATAATGAGAATGTGACTATTGAAATCTGTGTTTTGAGCTCATATTTAATCTAATATTTGACTTATTATTGAGAATAGAAAATTTATTCTATATGTTTTTTTGTAGCCATGAATCTCAAACATCTTTGTCCATGCTATTAATGATGACTTAAAGTTGACCACTCAAGCTACAACTAAATTGTAGATATCAAATTTAAAGTTCAAAGTCATACCTTATCTAATATTTAGGTTGATGTAGATTTTTACTTGTACATTCAACAACTTATGTGATATGCTAAAACATAATACAAGAATCTACTCTACTCTTCAACGGAAACCAAAATTGATCGATGAAAACAATAAGCAGAAAAGGAAGAATATCAATCACACATAACACAATATTTCTCTTGGAAAGCAACTTCTAAAAGAACTGACTATCTATATTGCATTAACCAAAATATCCGAGAAGAAAATACAATGCTTGTTCAACCTGAACAATTCCTGCACAAGTACAATCTATCTCTCGGCTTCCTAAGCAAGCCTTGGCTGAATACAACATGCTCTGGTCAACCTACACAAGTATTTCCTATCCTCTGCCTGACTGACTGCCTTTCGCCAATACTTAGCCAAATTCTTAGTCTTCCAAGCTCCTACTTCCTTGTGCAATTCCTAAGAGAATTAGGCCATATTTAATTTGGAAAATCCCTTACCACAACTGCTCAATCCATTATAGGCCTTCTATTGACTGCATGCACCATCTGTACAACTTGGAAAATTATACAACTGATAGGACACTGTCCCTGAACTCTAATCTCAACTGGGTCTTCCTCTGAACTGACATGCATGAGTCATTTATGAGTGAATCTTTAGTTAATTGGTGTGGCACTGAGGATGCATTGTTTCTCATCCCCACTACTAGACCTCCTACTAGTTCCTCCAACATCTAGAACTAATTTAACTGACTATAACTCAGTTAGACTGAGTAATTAATTACAACTCAAAAGAACTCAACCTGAGCCCCTAAAATTTAGGGATCACTCTACATGACTCTAGATAGAATTCCAACTCGAATTTCATAAGCCAACTAAGTCAAATTAACTTAGTTAACTATTACAATTTGCTATGAGAATAGAATTTCGTTTTAATTCATAATTTAATTCAAGGACAAATTAAATTAGAATTTCTAGATGTTAATTTTAACATTTCTTGTTTCTATTTTTAACACTCCCTCTCAACAAGAAAGGAATTCAACTCTATCTTGATCTGGTACCTTTGGAATGTTCTACATGCAACACTTCTCTCTAGCGTTGTTGTTGCTGCAACTTCTGAAACTAAAACAAAGCATCCAAACCGAATCAATATGATGCATCTGTCACCAGAGTCTCTGACTGCTACTAGCTATTGCACTGTCTACTAAAAACTTTGTGCTTTTGCTGACTCTGCACTGTGCCATCTGCATTGTTGCCAACTCTGCTCTGCACTCCCTAGTATCTGGTTACTGCTAGTCTCTGCCTCTGTCACTCTGAGATCTGACTGCATCAACCACCATTGGTCCATCTTGCTACTACGTATTGTGGGCTCCCATAGTAAGGTAATGATCCATGAGACAAAACATCTCAATGGACCCAGCCCAAATTTCTACACCCTTGGGACTATTACTTCACATTGCACCACCTCTCACCTGGAGGTATGGATGCGTGTGCTCCCTCTGCCCATTTGGCTCAAAATTCCCCCCTATTGGAGGTCTCTACTTGAGTGGATGTCTCCACTCAGTCTCCTATGTGCTTCTTCAATTGTGGCTGCTCCCTAACTTGCTGAGGTTGCTTATGGGGTTGCATGTTGAGAGGTAATTCATGCTCCTTCTCAACCACCAAGTCTTTAACCTTTTCCTTTCTCCTCAAAGCTTTGCATGGATATTGTACCTCAAGTGCATACAAGTTCTTGATTTGCACACTGATCTGTTTCACTTGTCCCATGGCGGTGTGTCTAAGGAAAAACTTTCCTTTGCTAAAAAACACATTGTAGCCATGATCTTCCAATATTGTGACAGAAATAAGATCCTTCTTTAGTCCTAGAACATACATCACACTTGTGAATTTGAGAGGGGAGCTAGACTCCCTCTAAAAGGTAATTGTACCGAATCCGATCACGTTATACCTCCCATCATCTCCAAACTCTATGTTCTGCTTGAAGTCTTTGTCCTAAAAGTCACTGAAGAGATCTCTATTCCTCGTCATATGGAACAAGGCACAACTGTCGAGATACCACATGCTTCCCATTAAAGTGTTGACATGCATGCAATGAGAGTGAAATAAAATTTGAATCGTGAAGCTAGAACTTCACCTGCTATTGCTACTACAGGTTCCTTCTTGCTTGCTTTCTTCTGTGGGAAATTCGTGGCATAGTTCTTGTACTCGTGACAGTGAGAACACTTGATGTTCAACGAATCCTTCTTCTTGCCACCCTCCTTGCCTTGGGAATTCTTTCCCTTGGCTTTTGTTTCTTTGATGACTACTGCAAAGTCCTCTTCCTCTTCTTTGGAAGAGGTCCCATCTCTCGTTTTCTGCTGAAACTCTTCTTTTACCAAGTCGAACCACAACCGCTCCCACTTTGGTAGCTTCTTCCTCCAATTAACTGAGTCTTGGTAACTATGCCAACTCTTTAGAAGTTCCAGAAGTGCTAGGCTCACTAGATTGTCTTCGGCAACAGCAATCCTGACACTTCCAAGCTCATCCCGACATTGGGTGAACTTGGTCAAGTACTTTGGAATTGAGTCTCCCTTCTCCATGTTGATCTTTCTTAGTTTTTCCTTTAGTGCCAACTTCCTATGATCATTGCTATTTTGAAACAGGCCTGTTAATGCCTTCCACATTGAAAATGGAGTGTCCTTACTGTGGAGATTCGAGACAATGTGATCTCAAACTCCTTCTAGGATAATCCTTCTCGCTTTTTCCACACACTTTCTCCATTCAACTGGATCTTTAACATTAGATGTTGGAGGCTTCGAAATATCATGATCTATGAATTCCTTGAGGCCATTGTCTTGCAGAAATGCCTCCACCCTATCCTTCCAAGCTATGTAATCCGAGCTGCCCTCCAGGGCATAGTCAAGTTTCAAACTATAGAATTACATATTCCTGACTTTGAAGTATGAACTTTTAAATTTGATTTCACTTGCACAAAAAACTCAAATTATCTTCTTCTATATTGTCTTCAACTCTGATACCATGTAGATTTTTACTTGTAGACTCAACAACTTATGTGATATGCTAAGACAAGAGACAATAATCTACTCTACTCTTAAGCGGAAACCAAAATTGATCGATGAAAACAATAAGCAGAAAAGGAGGAATATTAATCGCACATAACACAATATTTCTCTGGGGAAAGCAACTGCTAAAAATCCCGACTATCTATATTGCTTTAACTAGAAGATCTGAGATTTAAATACAATGCTTGTTTAGCTTGAATAATTCCTGCACAAGTACAATCTATCTCTCTGCTTCTTAGGCAAGACTTGGATGAATACAATATGCTCTGCTCAACCTTGAGCTCAAACTGCACAAGTATTTCCAATCCTCTGCCTGACTGACTACCTTTGGTCAATACTTATCCAAATTCACAGCCTTCCAAGCTCCTGCTTCCTTGTGCAATTTATGAGAGAATTAACCCATATTTAATTAGTAAATTCCCTTGCCACAACTGCACAATCCATCATAGGCCTTCTACCGATTGCATGCACCATATGTACAACTCATAAAATTATACAACTGATAGTACACTATCCCTGAACTCTAATCTCAACTGGGTCTTCATCTGAACTGACATGCATGAGTTTTTTATGAGTGAATCTTCAATTAACTGGTGCGACATTGAGGATTCACTTGTGCTCGTCCCCACTACTAGACCTCCTACTAGTTCCTCCAACATTTAGAACTAGTTTAACTGACTCACAACTGACTATAACTCAGTTAGACTGAGTTAATTAATTACAACCCAAAAGAGTTCAACCTGGGCCCCTAAAATTTAGGGATCACTCTACATGACTCTAGATAGACTTCCAACTTGAATTTCCTAAGCCAACTAAGTCAAATTATCTTAGTTAACTATTACAAGTTGCTATGAAAATAGAAACTCAAATTTCCTAAGCCATCTAAGTCAAATTAACTTAGTTAACTATTGCAGGTTGCTATGAGAATAGAATTTCGATTTAATTCACGATTTAATTAAATGACATAGTGGGGAAAAATCCATCCCCCCCAAGATTTTTTTTTACAAGTAATAATATTTAATGACCTTTATAGGGTAATGTAGTGATCTCTCTAATGAAAGAGCATGGTCGAGGGGCGGATATGATGTATTGATCAATGGTTAATCATGGTGCTCGCACTTTTAAATCACATGATGAATAAAGTATATTAAACTCTCAATGCATTTAAAACCTCATACAGGTTTCTAACTTGATCACCCTCAAAATTAATCTAATTAACTCTAAGATGCTATTGCACTCAAAGGCGCATGCGAACTAAGCATTTCATTATTTCCTGATGTATCTAGACCATCAATTACCCACACATCTAACGACTATCGGAACTTATCGCAAATAGAGTGGTCCGCTCATTAGCACACCCCCATGGACTCGATAGCACGACCGTTGTTGATATTTATTAGATCAATGGTCATTGCATCTCAGTTCGCACATTATTTAACGCGTTTCTTTCATGCGATGGGTGGGTCCCACCCGCAGTGCTTGGTGGAACGACCTATGGTAATTCTCCACATGTCCACTTCACTAATGCACATCTTAAATCACTATTAAGCCTAAGCGCCACCATATTTTCCCTCTCCGCTCATTATTTTCACTTTTTGCACTATTTTCTCGAGCTTGGACATGATTCCGTTGAGACCGCAAGACTATCACGCTCTTTATAAATTCAAATTAATTCGCCTGTAAGTTGTTATTTCTCTTCCCCTCTTTAACTACAGTTGTAATCTTGATCTGTTGAGCCGTTATGGCCGAGCTAGTAGGTAAAGAGCCCCTTGTGAATGAGTTGGTAGGAGTGCAGGACACCAAGGTGTTCCTCATCGACATTCTTACCTTAAAGAGGACTATTTTCTCGTCAAAAACTACATCAACTGATGAACATTGCTTGATTAAGACTAGAATCTTGCATGTAGTGCTTCTGTTGGTCCATTTTGACACGAATCCCATATTATTATTAGTCAAAAATTGTGAACTAGAACAACAGGCAATATATTTTAAGCATAGTCGTTTTGTGTTATTAAAGATTGATGAGAACATTATTGCGAAAAGGCTAGGAATCCCAACTTAGGGAATAGACATATTGTACAGGGGTTTAGAAAACCAATTCATTACGCGTGTTGAGTAGATAAGCTTGAATTCTGTTTTGGAAACCTCAACCTTGAGTTAAAGCTGGTTTTCCCCATCCAGACTACTTGGCTAAAACCCTTTTACCAGACTTTGATGTCTCTTTTGTCAGTACTTTTAGACCTCGCAGACAATTCTAAGGTGGACGAATCACTATTTTTAGCAATTCGTCTTGTCACGCTTAAGCCCAACCAACAAACCATTAATTTTCCTAAATAATCAGCTCATAACCTTATTGTGGATTTATCTACCACCCTTTGTTTCTGCTCATACCAACATTTATCCTATCTTGTTCATTTGATTTTATACAATTATTCTTCATACTTCCTCGCCTCCGGAATCCTATTAAATACCACAAATATCGAAGGCAGATAAAAGGAAGTGTTCCATTGGTCTGATGTCATATATCCTCAGCACATTCCATTGGTTTATTTGATATACATAGATCACTTTGCTTATCCTTTAAGGGATAAAATAACTGAAGACAAAGTGAGTCGAATCTCAAACGAGCAAGTCAAAGTATTAAGGATAACCAAACAAGAGAGTATCGACAGCTAGTTTCTATTTCCAGACTATACGGAAATAAGGTTGTATGAATTTGATAATCAACCGACTTGGCTTCCCAAGTATGTAACATCTTTAATGTTTGCTTATGAAGTATTAAGACAAAAAATTGTGCTAAATAAGTTCCCTTTTGTGTCTAAAAAGAAAGGTGCATTGTTCAGTTATCCCTATGTTATATCTCCTCTAATTGCTAGAGATTAAAATTCAAGTGATACCTTGGAAAAAAAAATGTCTTCTTTTGGTTTTACGCAGGACGACTATTGGCGGTATGATCCACTCGGTATTATTTCCCAACTTAAAAAACAGGTCATATTATCAGCTTATGTGCATGAAAGCATACTTGAAATGGAGAAGATGGCGAATTTGCCCATACCGTCGGAAGAAGATTCACAATAAGCACCATCCACTGGGATAACTGACACGTTCGTACAAACTGATTCCGACCATTCACTGGTTTAGGAACCCACAACAGAAGCGGAAACTTCAGTTTCATATGCTACTGTCCCCTTAAGCAAATGAAAAATTGATGAATTAACTCAATTCAAGCTCATTCGACATGTCAAACCAAAAGAGGCCAATGTGGAAACAAATGATTTTGATCAGCAGATCGAGCAATTGGACATGAAGATTAGACAGACCTTGAGAGAGATAAAACCGAAAGATTTCGAAGCTCAAGCCTTGGATATTGAACACACATTTACTAAACATAAGAAAGGAACAACGTTTGGCAAAGAACTGACTACAATTCCCGAACAATCCCCATCAACGGACACCTCAGCTCTCCAGGATATGCTACCTATGAGTGGGGCCCGTTTCATTTCGATGGCTGATTTTGAGACGAACACCTTGAACCTCATGGTGTTGCAACCTAAGACAGGAGAAAACCAGCAAGTGGTTGGATCTAGAACATCTTCTCTGGCCATAAACTTGGCCAAAGTGTCAAACATAAATGTGATTAACCTACACCAACAAGCAGGTGAAGTAGTGGCTCGCAGACTCCTCAAATCTATAATAGGGACCAAGAAGATGTAGGCTATGATGGAAAAGGTTTTTGAATAGTTAAATACAACCCGTATGGCCCTACATACTAAAACAAATTAAATAAAGGAACTGAAAGAGGTTGTCATTCAACACTGCGCACAATATGTTTATAGGTTTTTAAGCTCGTATGCTTCATGTTTTGACCATAATCTATGCAGATAATGGTTTGATAATAAATTATGTGTTTCTTTCAGTTCTTTGGTAGCATCAAATATGATTTTGTGATAGGCCTTGGCATGGACTAGGCAAATTTTTGATTCGGTCATGATCTTCTTAGTGGGAAGAAGCCCAGGTCTATGTTTGACTATTGAAAAATGGTTTATGATGTATCTCTCTCAGTTCAAAGCCTATGATGGTTTGCAGTGGGTATATGTTTATGTTGATAAGGTATTTGGTTGGAAGGATCTTTCAGAGTGCTTATGGCACAGTCAAAATGTAATTTTCGAAATATATATATATATATATATATATAGATATATATATATATATATATTATATAATATATATATATATATATATATATATATATATATATATATATATATAATATATATATATATATATATATATATATATAATATATATATATTTTTTAATCCAATATGGTAACACAATGTTAAAATCAATGGTAATGTGTCCAAATATCCATTCTTATAGATAAAACTCATATTCTAGTGAAAGAAATAAAATCTATAAATAAATTGAAATAAATCAAAATCGCATGTTCTAGCCTGGATCCGTCTTAAATCCATATCTACCAAGATATGAGAGGGATCAAATCTCTTGAGGTGCAAATCTCTTTTAGAGTGAAAAGAGATTTGATCTCTCTCAACTTTTGGTATCCATAATTAAGATAGATCTAGGTTGGTTATTAAAATATTTATGATTTACCATATATATTAAATCTAATATAAACATTTACATAAACATGTATTTCATAGTTTTTATTGCGGTGGGTGTTCAATTGTAAAGTTACATTTTATTCTAGTCAAAATAGATAATTAAAATGTAAGATTAGTCAAATTCATGTTTTGAGTTATTTATTTGGTAATTCAAGAAGATATACTTATAATGATAGTGAACATTGTTAGATTTATTCAACTTTTTAATATTTTCAATTATATTCACTTTACAAATTAATTTAAGGTTGTTGGAGGCTTTAATAACTCTCTTACTTCCTCTAATGTAGAATAAAAAGTGTTCTTACTGCTTTTTATTAAAATGAAAATGAGAAATAGTAAATAAAGAATAGAATCTACAAAATAAAAAATTAATTAAAATGTTGTATAAGAATCATCGAGATTTTCCTAATACCAATTAAAAATATTAAATAAATATTTAAAAATTCCTAAAAAGAATATTATTTAAAAAAGAAGAAATACACCTCTAACAATTAAATTAACCTCAACATATCATTGTAACTCTAAGCAGGCACCTAAAATAAAGGGTTGAGTCTATGCCAGTTATGATCACACTACAAACTTTAGTTGAAACTTTGTTAGTTATTATTGCACTTCAAAATTTTTGCAAGTTATCCCTTACAAATTAGTTTGGAGCAAATCCAAACAAGGGTTAAATATTATGATTATTCAACCATTTTCTTCAAAACTCTGGTCAGAAATACAATTTTGTGAACCTGTTTATCCGTGTGTGACCCGCCAAACTTATAGGTCATAACAATTGAATTATGACCCTTTGTTCATCACCCACACACATTTTGGACTTGTATAAATATATGGTGAATCTAGAACCTTATAAATTTTTAGGACATATAACAACCAAGAAATATATGACAAGTTACCTGTCTTCTGAATGATAGTGTGTAAACACAATTCCCTTGCTACAAAACCCTGTGTAAATTAGAATGGCCATCCAAGAAGATCCAATAGAAATATTAAGGAAAATGGAAAAATCATTGGAATTTTATGCCTTTAAATATGTTACATTCGAGAAGAATACCATGGGACAAGCCATGAGTTAAGAATACCATGGGTTTTCAAATCCCGGAGTCCAAAATTTACTAATGTTTTGTTTATTTTTATTTTTTTAATTTTAATTTTATTTTTATGTAATTTGATCTAATCAAAATGTTTAATAGAACACGACAAGACACTACAACATCTCTTCAACACTCAGGTGGAGAGTGTCTCCGAGTGCAATAATATGATAGTTGTTATTTGCAAAAAGTTCAATTGATTGAGTTTGAATGTTTGTGAGAACATTTTATTTTTCTTTTTATGTTTAAATTTTGTTTGATATATTTATTTTTCTTGTGTTGATCAAGATTAATAGGACATTAAAATTCCTTCTTTACTTTTCTTAAGAATGTGACAAGATATTTTCAAATCTTCACACCGAGAGGCGCTCTCCAACCCAGTATGAGAGAGATGTTGCAATGTAATTCTTAACATTTTGACTAAGTCAAATTACACAAAATAAAAATTAAATTAAATAAAAAGATTAATGTAATGTAATGTAAACATTTTAACTGGGTCAAAATAAAAAAATAAAAATAAAAAATAGAAATCACAAAATAAAAATAACCCTATAAAAGTAAAATAATGATAAGAATAAAAATGACCCATGGTATTGAGAACCAATGGTATTTACCCATGACATTCATGTGGAATATAACCTATTTAAAGGGGGAGATTAAACCAACGTAGAACCATCTTATCTCCAGATCTACCAAGCCTTGAGAGGGATCAAATCTCTTGATATGAAAACCCCTTTTAGAGTGAAAATAGATTTGAGACCCCTTGATGCTTGGTACATCCGAAGTTAAGATGGACCTAGGTTAGTTTAAATTAAAAAATTATTTTTAAATATATGACTACTTTATGTTAGGGTGGTTTAGGTAAACTTGACTTAGTCAAGTTACTGATGGTTCTCAAGCTCTAGGTATATGACATCTCATGGTTTTTGCCATGGTGTTTGCCTTTAATGTAGTCTATTTAAGGGCCAAAAATATCATGTTAATTTGTCATAGTGGCCATTGGGAACACAACAACAATGTCTTAAATACACCACCACTTTTCTGGGTGCTATATGATCCTAACAACTAGTATCAGAGTTGTGGCTAGGAGAATACAATCTGTGAGAACTCGAGACCTATATGAAGATGCACGTGGATGAGGGCATCGACATGTTCAAAAAATAAGTCATTGGTGGAGTTTGTGATGGCCATGCTGATTGTATTACAAGATTATGATGATGGTTTTGCTGTAGGATTATAGTGATGGCCATGCTGATTGTATTACAAGAGTATGATGAGGGTTTTGCTACAAGATTACGGTGATGGACGATATCAAGAAACGAATTGAGGCAATCACCATAGGTATTGTGATCAGGAGGCACCTACAACTTTTGATGTATAATATCATATACACGATGACGTTTGACAATAGGTTCAAGAGCAAGGATGAACTACTATTCCTTCGCCTCAAGGTTCTTAGGTGAGACAATCCGCCTAGCCTAGAGCTTCAAGTATAACTATGGTGACTTTGTTCTTATTTTTAGATTGTTACGTAGAGGGTACCTAAAGATATGAAAGGAGGTGAGTAGTGAACATTGGGGTGGACATGTTGTTTCAAGTTGATCTATCCCATTGGAAAATCTAGAGATGTATGCCAAGAAAAAAAAGCTAGAAGGTAAGAGCCTAGATACTAAGAAGTGGTTTGTGTAGCATCGAAGGAATTTGTCCCATGGTCCCATGGCTTACCTTGTGCTCATAGGTGGAATTTAAGGAAGGAAAGATGACTATGGAAATAGAGAATATGGCAAGTTCCTTTAGCCCAGACAATAGCTTAGCCTAAAAAATGAGTCGAGAAAGGGAGGATGAGTAGGATGCAGTGACGATAGAGAAGAATGACATTCACTCAAGATCAAGAACTCAAACAGGTTAAAGGGGGCCTCATGAAACACTACTTTTAAAGAGAGACAAAAAGGCAGAAAGAGGTTGAATGCTTGGAAAGAGAGGCAATTGAAGCTGAGAAGAGACGCAAAGAACATGAAGAGGCTCTTGTATGAGCCACAAGGGAAGCAACCAAGAGAGAAGCTAATCTGGTGAGGCAGTGTTGCTAGCTTTGAAGTGAGAAATATATGCGATGGGAACATAAG
>APFE031197867.1:185040-194805 GCA_000404065.3 Pinus taeda
ATTGATTTAGTCATTAATTGTCACAATTAAGGACCATATATACAACAAAATATATTACCATATAATCACCTGAGAAAACCAATTAATGACCAAATAAATATGACCAAAATGTTGATCGTGTTATAAGATACTGTAAATTAGCTACTAATAATCATATATATGCAAATTTTAGTCATCGTTTGAAACCAATTAATAACCAAAGAAATATGACTAAATTTTAGTCATGTTGTAAGATACTATAAATTAGCTACTAATAGTCGTATATATGCAAAATTTAGTTGTCATTTGTAATAAAAAATTTATCATTTGCAGTAGTCATTTATCTTGTTTGGGAAGTTTCACATTCAATATATAAGTGACTAATTTAGTAGTTTATATCCATTTCATTTACTTTCATTAATAATCATTATAAACAACTAATTTAGTAGTTTTATAGTCATTTTATTTGTGTTCAATTTTAATCAACACAAATGAATTAGTATGATTTTGGAACTATACTAAAAAAATAACATACAATATTCATGCTCATCTAATATGAAAACACGTGAATCATGCAATCTCATAAGTTGATAGCAACAAAAAGAAATATCAAATACAATCATAAATATTTTGAACGACAATTTTTATTATATGAAAATCCAAGTATTACAATATGAGTTTCCAACTAAACATTGATTAGGCTACAATTTACATGTGAAATATTTTTTAATCACTTCAAAACATTCCCACTATGTTTCCAATGCATTGAACATGTCTTTCCACCTTTCAAATCATTCAATAGTTTACCTCTAAATCGATAACATCCACCAATTGAGAGTCATGTTAAAGACTAGAAGTTTCTTTCTTTGGATAGTCCAGGGCTAGAAGATCAATCTAAGGTCTTCGATCTGCAACCAATAGATATTCATTTAAATCCTAATAATGTGATCTCATCTGATTTTTTAATTAAAATATCTATTAACACTCTTATCACTGTTTGCAATATAATGAGGCTAGAACTTCCTTTACAACACATGGAAAAGTTCACAAAAACACTAAATACAATGACCCCACTTAAACACTTCTTCCAATGATTCTCCACAACAAAAATTAGAAAACTTTGGGATCTACAAACTCATGCTTGAGGTAGGACTTCATACACTTCATAACAACTTTTTATAAAAACACCGATATTTCAGTGAAACATTGAACCAGAGTATTTAAAACAAGTAAATAAGTTCATCTTTGACATGAAAAAAATGAACGAAAATAAAAAGAAATAAATGAGAGAACTTACCACCAAAAATTCCAAACTCTGCACCATAAAAGTATTGTGTAGAATTCTTGCCATGAGAAATAAAAAGGTCAAATGTCCACTGCATGGTCACATTTGAAGCAATAATTAGACACAAATAACTAAAACAACGTTTTTTAAATGCACATCCACACCTGATATAAGAATGCATCTTACAACTTGTAGCTAGAAACTCAATTTATTTTTACTAGCTATGGAGTACGATTGCCTTATGTACAACAAATGCATACTAAATTAGCAACATAATTACTTTAGCATACAATAATTATAAATCAACAGAATTAATAAATTAATAACAGGACTCAGTAACTAATGCAATCAATTATTTAATACATATTACAAAATTCTCAATTTAATTTTATTTAAGGAGCAGCATAATAAACTTGGTAGATAAATAATAATATAAACCCCTATAAATAAATTAATTATTAAAAAACATATAACTAGTTTCTCTATTTAATTTTAATTCATTAGCAACATAATAGATTAATTAATTAATAATGTAAATCAAGGAATAAGCATAATAAATTAGCAACATAATTACTTTAGTATATAATAATTATAAATCAACAGAATTAATAAATTAATAACAGGACTCAGTAACTAGTGCAATCAATTATTTAATAACATATTACAAAATTCTCAATTTAATTTTATTTAAGGAGCAACATAATAAACTTGGTAGATAAATAATAATATAAACCCCTATAAATAAATTAATTACACAACGCATTAGAAATTATAAATAAGTAACATAATATAATGGTACTTATTAAAATTGATCTTATTGATTAATTCAATCAACTAAATATAATCTTATAACTCAACATTTCCATTGAATTAAAATTAACAATATAATAAAACTTATTTTAGCAATAAATATTATAGACCTCTTAAGAATAAATTACAATGTATTACACATTAATAAGGATTTATAAATAGTTTACATATTATTACAAAACTTATTAATTATCTCAAACAAATAACTTAAACCATTCTCACAATTTAGTTTTAGATTAGTAATGAATAAAATAACAAGCTTAGGATATAAATAATAATATAAACAATGGTAAATAATATTATAAATAATAAAATAACTAATATAATATAAGTATATAGAACTTAGTAACTAACTTGATCAAGTAATAAAATAACAGATAAATAATCTCTCCATTTGACTTTAATAAATTAACAACATAATAGATTAATAAATTAATAACATAAAGCAATGAATAAACATAACAAATTAACAACATAATTAACTTAAGCATATAATAATTCATAAATCAATAGAATTAATAAATTAATAATAAGACCCAGCAGCTAATGCAATCAACTAATTAATAACATATAACCAATTTTTAATTTTAATTAAGTAGCAACATAATAAACTTGGTATATAAATAATAATATAAACCTCTAAAAATTAATTTCGCAACACATTAGAAATTATAAATAAATAACATAATATAATGGTACTTATTCAAATAGAACTTATTGATTAATTCAATCAACTAAATAAAATATCTTATAACTCATCACACATTCTATTTAATTGATAAATTAACAATATAATAAACTTATTAAATCAATAATACTATAGACCTTTTAGGAATTAATTACAAATTGATTACACAATAATAAGGAATTATAAATAGATTACATATTATAACAAAACTTATTAATTATTTTAAACAAATAACGTAAAACCATTCTCACAATTCAATTTTAGATTAATTAATGAGTAAAATAACAAACTTATGATATAAATAATAATATAAATAATGGTAAATAATAATATAAATAATAATAAATAATATAAATAATGGTAGATAATGATATAAATAAAATATAAAATAATGGTAATAATAGTAATAAACAGTGCAATTTTGGTTGGCCAAACTGTCTTTACAACAAACCTATTACATATTTATCACTAACCCTTTTTCTTTTCTTTTCTCCGTATATCAGTCCTGATGGTGAGTCTAGGTCTAGACTCGAAATGTCGACCAATATAAAGATGAACACTGTGGAAAATCCGAATTCCTGTCAGAAACCACACCACAGTAATCTACAATCCAAAAACTTGTGCAATTCTTTGAATTTTACGAAACATCTTCAAAATAGTTCTAATTCTAACATGGTGTGCATAATATATAAGAAGGACATTGGGCCCAACTACAATTGATAGAACATGTTTCATTAATTATCAATTAAATAATAAGCACTTTTATTTATAAAAAAGAATTAACTAAGAAGAAAACCTTTTCATCAGTTGTTCTATTTATGGGATTCTTCTTGATAACATTCAATTTTCCACCACATAGGGTTGGTTGAATCTTTGTAATATACTCATCCAAGTTTTCTTTCCATCTTGTCATTCTTTGTTCTAAATGAGATTCAAATCCTAATTTTTTAAAACAAAGTTAGAATAAGAAAGTAATTGAAGATACCAACAAAAAAATAAACTATAAATAAATTTATAAAACTTTGTTTGGTCAATTCAATGTCCTTAAATTGGCAATCATAAATTGTCAACCAGGGTGCATAGAATGATGAAGTATAGGTGCACAATATGTGCTTAGAAGTTGTTTTAGTAGGTTGTTATGTATTTGTCAAGGGCTAGTCCTAGGATGGAAGTGATGTTTGTCAATTGTATTAATGCTGTAATTCTTAAGGATGTTGATTAAGTTTCCTAGGAATTAATCGCTATTCAATCAGTTTGTGGATGATGTGAAGGTGATTTTACTTATGTTAGATTGTTGGGTTTTTATTTTAAATCTCTTTTCTACAACTCCTAATTCTCTAAGTACAAAATGGATTCTGAATCTAGCAACTATGAAGGAATACTATTGAACTCAATGTTTTAGGAGAAGTCTTCTCGCTTGTTCAATTTCTACTCAAACAACGTAATCCAAGCAACATCTATGAATTGAACACACTTCAATTATGCTGGATAATAAGCAAAGGAAATAAATGTGCAGTACCGGGTATAAAGCAAAGTAAACAACAACCTAATCTAGGTATAAAGCAAAGTAGAGTTCTTATGCAGATAACATTTATGAAATCATTATACAACATGATCACACAAAATAGAGAAATTGAATAATTGAAGGAAATCAGATTTTATTTGATTAAAACCTGCCACTATTTGTAGGGGCCCTCCACATAGCAGTTCAAAGCTTCAAATCCATACAATGTTTGCACACAGAAACCAAATTCATTCACACTAAAGTCACAAATTGTTCAGAAAACATATCATTCGACATGCACCAAAATAACAGTACAACCATTAACTTTATAGCATGTATCTTGCATAACTGTATGAGAATCCTAAGCATAATATCTCTTAACCCTATCTAAACTTATATTGTGAAACCATCATTTTTCTAATTCGAAAGCAAAACGATAAGGTTTCAGTTGATCTCAGGCTTTGTTCTGCGTTAATCCGATGGTTGACTCAGAGTTTGACCGCGATCTCTTGTGCCTCTTTTACAAAGCATTTTTGAGTGGATAGGAATGTATCCATGAAGGAGTCATCTTCTATCCATCCGCACCTTTCGTTGCTGAACTGGAACTTTAGAACCTCGTGAACAATGAAGGCAACTACGAAATCCTGGACTAGCTGCGGAAACAAGCCGATTCAGTAGCTAATTACAACTTTAATTAAAACAATAGGGTATACAACTGAATATGAACAAGAAAACATACTAATACATACCTTCATCAAAACCTTGTAGATATGGCTTTATTGAGTGGTAAATATATATGAAAAAGAGAGGACTATTGGGCAAAAGGATGTCACGGTAGGACAATCTTCAGACTCTACAGTCCCCCAGACTGGAGATGTTGTATGTCCTCATACACTTCTTCCTTTTCTTCTGCTTGTGTTTCTTGTTTGTTATCTCCACATTTCACTGTTTTCTTCTTTTTGGCAGAGATTGGAATTCTAGGCTTCCTCATTAGGATTTTGTACTTTAAACTGATTATCTCTCTTTGCATAATTATGTTCTCTTTCTTTAGCTTCTTGTTTTTCTTATACCACAAGCTTAGATGTAGGATGAGACTGTCGCTCTTGGTGATCTGTATCTCACTCTGTGTCTTCAGGGCTCAATTTTCATTGTTAAGATACCGATTCAATGTTTCTAGTTCAAAGATCTCCTACTTCAAGATGTTTGAGGCTGATTGTTCATTCACTTGGTTGCTTCCTTCTCTAGGGCTCTGTATTGTCTCCTTTTTTGTTGTCGCCTTCCTTTCTAGTGATTCTATGTAGTCATATATTTCTTGTTGTGAAGGGTCAATACTTGGACTATGTATTGGGCTTCCTAGATTTGAGCTGTAAGGCTGTGGTGATGATCTTGGTGACCCTTTTTGAGAATCCCCAAGGCTTCCAATTATCTCATCCTCTATTGGCTCAATCTCTGTCGGAGTGTTTTCTGTTGGCTCCTCTTCAGTTGTCTCATTTTCCTCCAGGTTCATGTATTATGTAGTTTTTGGGGTTGTTTGTTGAGTCGTGCTCAACCTTGTGCTCCTTCTCAACCCTGGGGTTTGTATTTTATGCACTTTGCTTCTCTTATTCTCAAATTTTACTTTTAGAGGAGAGGTTTCAATTCATGAGAGTTCTTCTTTTCCTAGGATAACTTTCTTTCTTCTAGGGTTTCCCCTCTTCATTCTCTACAAAATATTTACTATAGGCAACTCTTCTTTTGTTACCTCTATCCGAGTTTGAGGTGCCTGTTCCTTTGTCATTTCTATGGTTCTTTTTCTCCCCCTAAGGGCCCTGCTGCTACTTGGTTTTTCTCGGGATTTTTCCTCGAAATGATTCCTTATTAAGAAACTTTCCCAGTCATCCCTTGTACTTTGGAGGTGAAATTCGACTAATATTTTCACCAAACCATGACAGTACATGGTGTTTTCTATGCATCGAACTTTCTTCTAAACATTTTTAGCCATTTTCTTGAGGCTATTCAAGAGAAAATAGGGGAGGCTCATCTAATGATCCTCCAGGAAGTGCATCATCATTCTAAGATGATAAAAGTACATTTGTCCAAACCTACCCTCACAAGTGATAAAATTGTGAAGCACAAGCAATAAGTTTCTCCATTTATTTTTAAGAGAAGAGCTTGGAATACCTTTTTTGTAGACCTTTATTTCCATGTTTGGATTCTTAAGGAAAACCCTCCCGTGTTCACTATTAATCCCTTTGTTTTTAAACCATTTTTCTCCATGCCTTGACAACTCGATGGCCTCAACAATCATAGACTCCATTATTGTGAGCTTGATGTCCCCAATTTCGGCCTCCATTCCATCGAAGGAACGTGCAAATATCTTGGTTACCTCTTTGTGTAAACCACTAAACTTCTCAATGAACTGCAACCATTGTCTTCTTTGCAGCAACTCCATAGTTTGTGGGTACCCCTCTAGGAATTGCTTCCCTACTGGCTCAGTCTGAACAATTACCCCCATGCTGAAGGATTATTTGCCTTGAATATTGGCTATCTTGACAAGAAAATAGGACTGGTCAGGTTTGTTGGCTGGCAGAAAGATTGTGTGATTGTGAAAGAATAGAGGCATGTAGGAATAGGGAAGAATGGATGGGTTATCAAGAGGATTATGGAAATGGATTCGACCATTAGGCACATTCAAACTTATGATTTGATAATTAATTTGGTAGATTTGGCACAAGGTCATGACATGAACTTTAGAGTGGTGGAATATGATATTTCGTTAGACGGCCAATACCGTTAGGTTATAATGATTGCACTTTAGTACTGTATTTCCTTACTCATACATGCTATATATCTTTCCCTATTGTTAAATTAAAGCAACACGTACCTTTAATTTTCTGTTGCTAACCTCATTTGCTATCCTTTGATCTTTTGTAGGTGCATCGTTGTCAAGTGTCCTTTAATCCAAATCATCAAGCAATTTTGTAGACTTCAAAATTATTAGGCTGCAAAAATTTATTTGGCTACAGAAACTTGTCCAAGCTACAGAAAGTTGGACGAGCTGCGGAAAGTTACTATTTCTATAGCTTAGGAGAAAGAAGACTTTAGTAGATGATATTTATTATATTTTTTTTTTGAAAAGAAAATTTGAAGTGCCAGAAATTGGTTTTCACCTTAAATTTTCTGTATAAACATGCCAACAACATGCTAGTTTTCATGTTTATACCTTTTTTTTCATATATATATATATATAATTCATTTATTATATTTTTGTGTATATATGTGGTGGTGTGTTATATATATATATATATATTTAAGAAACAAACTGAATGAAAATTTCTAAGGTGGAAAAGAAGAAGAATTCTTCTTTACCATCTTTAGTTATGAATTATCCTGAAATATTTTGACAAATCCCTCTCTTGTTAATGGTTTCTGTTAAAGCTTGAGTCAATGTCCATTTACTAATAGAGGAGTTCTTTCTTCATCAATAGTCCCAATTCTAACTGCACCATTATCAAAGATATTCTCAACCTCATAAGGTCCTGTTGAGGCCTCGAAAATCGCTGCAACAACTTTGTGGGATAACCACCCGGTCTGGACCTTAGTACAACTCCTTTTCCATTTGGGATGGTGGCTCCGACTGGAGATAATGGGACCAGTCTCCCGGTAGTAAAATAAAAGGGATGGATGGGTGATGAATAGTTTGCTTTGGTGATAGGCGACTAGCTTATTCTATTGACAAAAATAGGGAAACTAATACTAATCTTGGGAACAACTTATTCATTTGGAATGCAGCGTTAAATAATCTTTATCTATCTTACAGGCATTTAGATGAATCTGTAAAATAAATAAGAGATATTCAATCATTAAAAGATTACTTCATATGAATAGTCACAATGAAGCGATAAATACAAATTACTGCATTCACTGTTTATATCATCGATACATATATACGATTGAAAGGGAAGCATACGATAAACAACCAATAGTGGAATGCATAAAGGATGCTGCGAAAAGCACATATATATAACAAGCGATATAGCAAGAGCGATTTAAACAACATTCAATAACAAAAAATGAGTACAGACGCAGTAATAAGTACCATGTGAGCTGCAGATCATCGAATATCAATCGCTATTCAAAATTCCTTCTTCAACACGAAATGCTTTAAACAATGACAATAGTGCACATTTGCAAGAAAAACCTTCCTCATTAAATTCAGAATAATTGGTCCAGTTTCATAAAATATATCCTGAAGTAAATAGTGCAACTTCAGGGTTTAAGTCATATAAAAACTTTACGACCCTTTCTAAATGCATGAAAGGGTCTATAAATACTACTAAGCTAAAAAAATCTATGAAACAAAATCCTACTAAATTGGTATCAGTAAATGCGATATATTTCTCAGGGGCAATCTGGTAGTCGGCGATGTGAATCATGACTCAGGTTGTTTGCCCTTAAACCTGAGCTGGCTTATCGCAAGCATCGGCTCCACTTCTGGCGGTCTGTTGAGGCACAAGCTGAATTGGGCAGCGAAGGTGGCATCTTGAATGTCGGGTATAATATACCCGACAGCATCTGTGAGGCACTTTAAGGCGGCTCTTTGGCTATATGGCTTGATTAAGAAGAACCAATAAGCATCCCATGTTAAACTGTTGATTCCAGCGATTAATCTTCCGTTTTTCTCCAGCTCCGGGTAGCATGAATGCTCCAACATCTTTGTCACTGTTAATTGACTTGGAGTAGATTGCGAAATCATATTAGACAAATAAAGCGTATTATTTACTAATTCAACCAAATTTCCAGTGGTTGCTTTGCATCTAAAAAACGCTCTTTCTGCCTTCATTAGCTGTGATTGCCATTCTATGAATAATATTTCTTTGTGCGATTCCAGAATTCTCGGTAGATTAGTCGCCTGGCCTTGATTGGAATCCTACCATTCTATAAAATTTGTCAGTGTTTCTTCGGCCTGATCTAAATCAGTCCTTGCTTTTTCTACCTTTTCGCTTATGGATGCTACTAACTCGCACAATGGTTCTGCTTGTGTAATTTGCTGACATAGGAGCTTAACCTGATTAATCAATGCCTTATTTAACTGAAGCGCTTCTGCTTTGAATTCGTCTACCTGAGGGAGCTTTTTCATTTTCTCAATTTGAGTGGTCAATTGAGCGATTTGTTCATCTTTTGCTTTCATTGTTCCCTCAGTCGATATTGTTAATTGCTCCAATGTCGCTGATAGCTCCCTTTGCCTTTGGATTGCGCTTTCATCAATCCTCTGCTTTTCCTCTTGTAATTTCTTAGTCAGCTGACGATTGCTCTGTTGCTGCACTAGCAATTCCCGTTCTACCTGCTCTGCTTTCTGCTGAACTTCCGATAATTTCGCCCGTAGCAAAGAGATGTCTTGATCCTTGGCTTTCAATAAACTTCTCACCTCCGATGCTTTATCAATGGTCGCCGCCGAATATGCTCCAGCGAATTGCGATAGCTTGGTTAAGTCATCGGAGGGGTCGAATTCCTCTTTCC
>APFE031197872.1:0-29019 GCA_000404065.3 Pinus taeda
CCCTTCAAGAACTTCCCTAGAAGTTCCAAGGGTGCCACACCTAATAGTTTAATTGTGATGCCAAGGGTGCCAAATTGGTCGTGCCCTTCAAGAATTTCCCCCGAAGTTCCAAGGGTGCCACACCACTTGCCCTTCAAGCATCCAGTGACTACGAGGGGAAAGTATAGTGCAACGTCATAGAACACTATCATCTCTTATGTTGCCTGCTATAGTGAGACTAATGGTGTCGGGGATCAAGGAATCCGCCTTGATGCGCGCCCCCCAGTAAACTCCTCATGAGCGACCCAACTTTGGGACCTGCCCTCATGACATCGTGATCTTCAAGGCGAAGGTGTTTCAACCCTTCCAGCCCAAGTCACAGTGGGAGTGCTAGTGGGTGAGATTAGGGACTCTGTCCCACCCCTCCCATGTAGTTCCATCCACCTGTACAACCCCATCACCCATATGTGAGTCATTCGGTCAAGCAACTAATATGTGCCTACAACCATTAACATATCATCAGAATATAGTTAAACATATATGGCAGGTTTCAAAATCAACTTAGAATTTCAAAGATAAAATAATATAAATTTTCATCAAACCAAGTGTCATCAACTCGTCATATGTGAATGCCTCTGATGGTTTCCTGCCATACTCAATAATCATCAGTAACAAGGTTCCTCAGTGTTAGTCATTGTCATAATAGCATCATTAACATCACCAAGTCATTCGCATCATTGTTCATTGTGAACTAGAACTAATGCAAGTAGGTAACATAGGGGACACATCCATCATGGCTACCATCATCATAACATCAATGGAAACATACATATCCATCAAAGCTATCAACATCGTAACATCAATAGACAACATACCTGTCCATCAAAGCTATCATCATCATGATATCAATAGAGAACATACATATCCTTTAGTGCTATCATCATCATAAATCCAATAGAGAACAAACATAACCATTTATGCCACAATCATCATAATATCAATAGAGAATGTGCATAACCATTAATGTTAAAACATACCTAACCATTAATACTATCATCACCATAATGTCAATGGAGAACATCCATAAACATCACAATCACTAATAATAGAGTTATGCGTCGGGATTCCTCAACCTGAGGTCCTCAAAGAATAAAGTATCCAAGATAATGGCATATTAGGGTCAGGAAATTAGAGTGGGCACTACACACAAGCCCAAAATATTGATTGCTATGATGATTCAATGAGGCTTAACGACAACACCTCAATATTACTATCAACTTCAACTTGGTTGGCGATCCTCCTTAAATCAGATGAGGTGGAGGAAATCATGTTGCATGTCTCTACTCTTGCCACTTTTGCCAAAGTAGATGGTGACGGGAGGGTAAAAGTACCTATTAGGGAAAGATCTTTAAAGAGACCTACTCCAACACTTTGAAGTGACAACGAGGGTCTGTGTACCAACAAAATGCTTCCCGTAGCCTGTGAACTATTGGCAAAGAAGGTTAGCTGATCAATGACTGTGATTCCACCCTTAAAAGGGAATACAATAGTACGAAAGTACGTGGAAACCACAATAGCCATAGTATATATCCAAGGCCCTCCCAGTGAAATGTTGTAATCAATGAGTCTGTCAACTACTTCAACTTCGACAGTGACTATTTTTCCCCCTAGTTCGATTTGGAGGTTACTCAAAATCCCACATTGAGTATATGTTCTTCCATCAAAGGCTTTTAACATAGTTGGTGATCATGACAATGGCGGTCTGTTGGACATAGATTGTCATTATGGCAATATTCAAGGAGAAAACAGAGCTATCGGAGGAGCCAAGAGGAGTAGACAGAGCCACATATGTATATGTCATATATATATGCCAAAGAAGAGGAGCACACAGAGCAGACGGAGGAAACAGAGAAACAGAGCCATCAGAGAGCTTATATATGCTTGATTTGACACTATTGAAGGAGAGAAAGCCCATATATATATGCTTAACACTATCGGTGGGCATCTATGGCACACTACACTATCAGGAGCGGCAATATGCCTCAAACTCATGTATTTACCCGTCAACGGCAAAAACCATGCATATATGTGTTTAACACTATTGGATGCACAAACGGAGGCCAAGGCATGTATGTAGGCAAATACACTATTGAGGCGGAAAGTGGACCTGAAATTTTATGAATGGGAGCGTTGAGTTGTATCGGGTCCAGTACACAATATTATATCGCATCAACACTTCAGGAGCAACATTACAGTGTGTCAAGTGGACCATTGCGATCGCTAATAGAAATTATCGCATCGACAATTCGAAGCGGAGGAATACAGTGCTAAGTAGCCCTTTCTTTGTGATCGCCAATAGTGATATATATATATATATATATATATATATATAATATATATATATATAATATATATATTATATATATATATATAAATTTATATATAATATAGCAAACGCGATGGAATATCACAACTGACTCAATGTAATATCGCATCCAGTGGTGAATCAGTCGTCGGCCATCAGCAGAGTCACGAGTCTGATATATAAAGGATTCCCGAGAGTCATGAATCACCGATTGTGATTTAAGCGCGGATGTGATGCAGAAATAAATACAGGTGTAATACACCCTGAAGTCCGCCCTTTAATCCTTTCGACTATTTTTCCGATGTTTTCCTGTGTAATCATGTATTTGGCTTGCACGGGGTTTGTAGGCCGAAAGGCCGATGATAACTATTCTGATGAATCAGGAGGTTGAGCATCAGTTAAATGGGGTGTATCAAGGCGATGGAGATTGCAATTGGGGCATAACATAGTCGTTAAACTGAAAAACTTTGTGTATGCCTGCAATCATTGTCAAAGGAGCACTGTTACAGTTGTAACCGAGAAGATGTGTTCTCCGTGGATTTTTAGACCTATCTAATGAATCTACGTGTCCTCAGAGAGTCGGTGAACTTGCATAGCGTAGAGGAAGCCACAACGACAGAGGAGGAAGACAAAGAGGCGGTGGTAAGCGGAAATGAAGAGACAGAGGCATGGGGAATGAATAAAACAGAAAAATAGAGAACAAGGAGTCATTGTTCTTGTGAATAACCAGAGTGATAGGCAGTAGAGGCAGTAGAAGCAGCAGAGGCAGTAGAGGTAAGAGAAGCAGGAGAATAGGAGTGAAGGAGAACCTCAGCAGAACAGAGATCAGCAGCATAATAGTTTATACGAGGGTTGGGTTGGAGTCCAAGAGGTTGGAGCCTTAGAACTGAATAGGATTGAAATCCTTGGGAGTTGGTGCTCCTAAGTACAGAACCATTGCAAAACAGAGTTGGTTCTCTGGAGGTTGGAGCCTCACTGAAGTCCAAGTTGGAGCTTGGCAACTAATCACAACCAGATATATACTTAGATTATATTTAATTCATTGCACTGTTTTGTGTTAATAAAATAATTTATTCCAACCTAGCTATTTCTATCTTTCATATATATACATATATATATATATAATATATGTGTGCTTTGGTAACAACAAGAACAAAAAAAGAAAAGAAAACACTGATTCACACCCCCCCCCCCCCAGTATTTCCAACAATTGGTATCAGAGCAGGCTTCTTCATACTAGCCTAACAGCTTGAAGAAGGATCCACAACCATGATGAGAAATCACGAAGCATCAGGAAGACCTCCTCTATTCGATGGCACTAACTTTGGTTTCTGGAAAAAGAGAATGACCTACTACTTAATGTCCCTTGGACCTGAAGTCTAGCATTTTGTTCAAAATGAGTATCATATGCCTACCACTCTTCCAACGGATCAAGATGAGAGGAAAGCCTACATTGCAAATGCAAAGGCCTTAAACTCCATCACTAGTGGAATCACTGGTTCTGAGTTCACAAGTGTCATGAACTGTGACTCTGCCAAAGAAATGTGGGACAAGCTAGTTGGCTTATATGATGGAGACTCAAAAGTCAAGAAGGCAAAGCTTCAAACTCACAGAAGAAAATTTGAAAGCCCGAGGATGGAAGATGAAGAAGATATTGCAGCATACCTCCTCCGAGTAGCTGAAGTGGTCAACTCCCTTAAAGGATTGGACGAAAAAATTGAAGAAAGTACCATTGTTCAAAAAGTATTAAGATCTCTTCTGGACAGATTTGACTCCAAAATAAGCGCCATAGAAGAAGCACAGGATCTAGATACCCTCAAGATGGATGAACTCCATGGAATCCTCACTACCTATGAGATGAGGAAAGGTGGCCCAAGCTCCAAAGATGCAACATTCAAGGCTTCAAAGTTAAATAAGGGGAAAGAAAGGAATGACTGTAGTGATGAGTCTGATGTGGAATCCGAATTGGCTCAATTTGTACGAAAGCTGAAGAGAGGATCTAAGCTTAAAGGCAAGTACCCTCTACTCTGTTTTAAGTGTGGAAAAATAGGTCATTATGTAGAAAAATGTCCTCATAAACATGACAGTGATGATGAAATAAATTCTAAAAGAATGGCACACAAAAAGAAAGGGTTCAATAAGAACTTCTTCTCTAAGCAAGATGAGTATGATGAGGATGAGTTTATGGTCATCAGAAAGAAATCAGATGAGGAAAGTGACCATGATGAAAGCCAAGAAACATTATTCATGGAATTCACAAATGATGATGACTCAGGGCTGGAAGGAAATGTAGATGAACTGTTAATAAGTGCCATTGAAGAAAATGAGAAACTACGGAATAAAATCATTTCTCTCAAAGTGGAAAACAAGGAAACGAGAAGGAGAGAAGATCTCTTGGAAGCAAAGCTAAAAGAAAAAGAATAGACTTGTGAAGAACGTGAGGTCGAAATAGTGTCTCTGAGAAAGGAGTTGGAGCAAATTAAAAAGGGTTGTAAAAGCTCTCAAATACTTGAGACTATTCTAAAAAGTCAAAAACCTCAACATGACAAGACTGGAATAGGTTTCAAAGGAGAATCCTCAAGCACTAAGAATAGTGTGAAAAGCTATGTCGATGCACTTTCCTGCAATCCAAAAGAAGAAAAAGTATGTTATCAAAAGCCCACCCCAGATCCAAAGAATAAAGAGAGAATTACTCTAAAGAAGAATGTGGAGTCGAATCATGGATACTACATGAAATACAAACCTGTACTCCACCAAGGGCCCATCTCAAACCCAAAAAATGAGGCAGGAGTAATTCCCAGGAAGGAAATCGACTCAAATCATGACTACTTCAACAGGTACAAAACCATCTTTCTTGGACACTTTTTTCACTATAAAAACTTCAGTCATTAAGCCAGACATTGCATGGCTCGCAAAAGTGAAACGCTTAAGCTAAAGGACCGAATAATCAATTCATATGCCCCCAAAAGGTAGGGACAAATCAAAACCTTCAATTCATTTGATCCCTTGACCAAATTCGATCTGATTTTCTCATTCTGCTGCAATAATGGACACTATGAACAAAACTGCCAACTCAAAGGAAGAAATATGAGTAGTAAGAATTCCAACATGAATAAATGCGGCCTGGATCTATATGCTCAAAATAATGGAAATCATTGGTTTGTGGATAGTGGGTGTTCCAGACACATGACAGGAGACAAAAGGAAGTTTGTCTCATTGAGCAAAAAGGAAGGGAATGTGTCTTTTGGAAGTGGATCTGCCAGAATTGCAGGAAAAGGAACTGTTACTTTGATCAATGGAAAAGGAAAAGCTCAAGATGCTTTGCTAGTAGATGGGCTCAAACACAATCTCCTAAGTGTCAACCAAATCTGTGATCAAGGACATAAGGTTGTCTTCAGCACCAAAGACTGTGAAATAAGGAACTCTTCCTCAGGGGAACTTGTGGTGAAAGGGGTTAGAACACCAGACACCATTTACATTCTGAACAAGATTTAGGAAAATAAATGCTACCTGAGTCAGACAAATGAAAGTTGGCTATGGCACAAGCGACTTGGACATACAAGCTTCGAAAATCTGGTCAATATCAACAAGATTAGAGCTGTATGAGACATCCCAAGGCTGTTCAAACCAAATCAAGGAGTATGTGGTCCATGTCAACATGGAAAGCAAACCAGAACCAACCACAAGACAAAGGATCTCTCTACATCAAAGCCCTTGGAGATCATCCATGCTGATCTATGTGGACCAACTAGAAATTAGACACTCCAAGGAGAAAGGTATTTTTTGTTATTTGTTGATGACTATACTAGAATGATGTGGATATATTTTACAAAGTATAAATCTGAAACTTTTGAATGTTTTAAGAATCTAAAAGCCCTTGTAGAAAATGAAAAATATTCAAAAATTAAGTGCCTCAGAACAGACAGAGGGTGAGAATTCACATCAAATGAGTTTAGTAAGTTCTGTAATATTCATGGAATTAAAAGGGAATTCTTTGCTGCTAGAACACCTCAGCAAATTGGGGTAGTTGAAAGAAGAAACCAAATAGTCCAAGAAATGGCAAGAACAATGTTACTAGCAGCAGAATTGTTGTCAAAATTTTGGAGAGAAGTAGTAGGGACAATTGTCTATACGTTAAATCGAACTCAATTGAGACCAAACTATGAAAAAAAACCTTATGAGTTATGGAAAGGAAGACCAACTTCAGTAAAGTACTTCAAGATCTTTGGAAGCAAGTGCTTCATAAAAATCAATGATGGCTCACCAAGAAAGTTTGATTCTCGGGTTGATGAAGGGATATTTCTTGGATACTCTACACGGAGCAAGGCTTACAAGTGCTACAATTTTCGACTGAAGAAAATAGTGGAAAGCATTGATGTAAAGGTTGATGAAGAACTTCTAGAAAAAGAAATTGAAGAATATGAAGATGATCTTTTCATTGAAGAAGAAGGACCTAAAGAAGAAGAACTTGAAGAAGAAAAAATAGATGAGGAAGAAGAAGAGGAGAAATAACCACCTCATACCCCTTCAAAGATGAAGTTTATCTAGAAATATCACCCAGAAGAGCAGATTATTGGCAATAGAGATGAAGGGATGCAAACTCGAAGAAGGGTGACCATTACACCAAAGATAAATGTTATTGCTCTTCTATCTATGATAGAACCAGAAACATTTGCAGAAGCAAGTAAGGATCCTCATTGGGTAAAAGCCATGGAAGAAGAAATGTCCCAAATTGAGAAGAACAAGACATGGGAGCTGGTACCTTGTCCAAAGGACAAAAACATAATACGAACCAAATGGGTGTTCAAAAATAAAATGAACGAGGAAGGACAGATTATGAGAAACAAGGCAAGGCTTGTCTGCAAAGGCTATTCACAAATTGAAGGAATTGATTTTGAAGAGACATTTGCACCAGTAGCCCTTATGGAGGCTATCAGGATATTCTTGGCATTTGCTTGCTCAAAAGGATCCAAAATCTATCAAATGGATGTGTGTTAAGTTATGGTATGTTCTATGCTTAGAGCAATTTACTTTTCTTTCTTATTATTATTCATAGATTAACAATCACATGTGCATAAGTAAAGTGTAGATAGAACATTAAACGATCAACAGAAAACAAGTCAAGACAAGAGACACAAGATGTGGCGGCTAGCCAGGGACAAACCCCACAATGTGTGAGGAAACCCTTTGATCAAATATTCTTTTATCTTTAATAATTCAGCAGAGAGAAATAGTACAATAATTCTGATTTACATCAGAATTAGCAAACCCTAGATCAGCAGCATCAACATTAGCGGCTTCATCATCAAAACTAGGGTAGTCGATATCTCGCAAACTGATCATCGGATCAGCTTGATTCCACCACGAAAAAATACGGCCTTCAGAGGAGGTCTAGATGGACCTACATCATAGTTTAGAGGAGGAGATCTGATGGTCAACGCTGGTCAAACTTTGGATTTGCAGTTGCAACTTCAGGTTCAACAACTTTCCTTCCACATGTGTGAGAGAGTCTCTTTTTTGCGCAGTAGAGAACAACCTCTTTTTTGTGCAGGAGAGAGAGAGAGATGTGAGGAGATGAGTGAGTGCAAATGAGGAAAGTCCTCCTTTATTTATACACAACTGTTGATGTTTGAATAGATGTGACTGTTGGGCTTTTGATCCTACATGGGTTGTAGGTCGGTTTGATAATAATTCCATAATCAAAATAAATTCATATATCCATAAATACTTATCGGAATCGGATGATCTCTAGATCAATCCTACACCTCTCGACGAGAGGAATCTAATAAAAATATTAACATCCATGAATAATATGACCCACATGGATTTTGGCCCTAGTTGCCAATTTTAACACTCCCTCTCAACTAGGGAGAACTCCATCTACAATCTGTCTATTGGTCGCTACTATTCATCCATCAAATGCACTGCCTTGTACAACTTGACCCCTGCTTTGCTCTACTCTATTCTACCCTGTTCTGATCTGCTCTTTTCTGCTCTGCTCTGCTTTGTTTTGTTCTGCTCTACTTTTGTCCAAATTATGAAGAAGAAGAAATGATTGAGGATGTATCATATACTGACTCAAAGTTAGTCTCAGAGTATGTACCACTAGTCTTAGACCAGTCTCAACCAACCCGAAGTCAACGTCATAGTGAGTACAAGTCCTACCACTGGTCCCAGACTACTATCATCCTCCACTGAGTCAAAGTCAGTCTCAGAGTGCATACCACTAGTCCCAGAACAGTCTCAATCGACTTGAAGTCAACGTCATAGTATGTACCACTCCTACCACTGGTCCCATACTAGTATCACAGTCTCAGAGAGTGTACCACTGGTCCCAGACCAGTCTCAACTAACCCGAAGTCAGCGTCATTGTATGTACCACTCTCACTAGTCCCAGACCAGTACTGCACTAACCCGAGGTCAGTCTCAGAGTATGGACCACTGGTCTTAGACCAGTCTCAACCGACCTGAAGTCAGCGTCATAGTGGGTACAACTCCTACCGTTGGTCCCAGACTTGTATCATTGATCCTAGATCAATGAAGGTCATCCTAGCGTAAGGAGTATGGTAGATACAGTGATGCATCCATTGGTACTACTATGGTCCCTAACTTCATTTCCCTTCTCATTGATCAGATGAGAGGTACTTCCCATGAGTCCCTGACTGCATGGATAGGATGCCTTGACAGGAGAAATTAATCAATCCCGTCCTCACAGGAGAACTAATCATCCTGCCACACAATCGCCATGGAGAACACATCATCTAGGCCTCACAAGAGAACTAATCATCCTGCTACATAATCGTCATGGAGAACACATAATCCAGACCTCATAGGAGAACAAATCATCCTGCTACATAGTCGTCATGGAGAACACATCATCCAGACTTCACAGGAGAACCAATCATCCTGCTACATAATCGTCATGGAGAACACATCACCCAGACCTCACAGGAGAACCAATCATCCTGCTACATAATCGTCATGGGGTGTACATGTACACCACCAGGGGATAGTGAATCACCCTGTGGTCATATGTCGCTCCAAGAAGTACCCCACACCCCCTCAGAGCTCCCATAGCTCAATGCATCATACAGGACCCTCATCGGAGGGTCTTTGAACAACACCAAGTTGTTCTCAGAAAGTTAGGAATTTGACTTTCCCTAGGGGCTTTGTCAGAATGTCGGCGAACTGTTCATCTGTACCGATATGTTGGAGCCTTATAGCTCCTCGCTACACCATATCTCGAATATAGTGATACGTGATATCGATATGCTTGGAGTGATCATGAAATACGAGATTCTATGACAAACGAATCCCACTCTGTTTGTCACATAGGATCACGGTGGTATCCAATGTAAATCCAAACAGCTCATTGAAGAGCTTTCGCAACCAGACTGCCTCACAGGAGGCCATGTTAGCAACAATATACTCTGCTTTGGTAGTGCTCAAAGCCACTGACTTCTGCTTCCTGCTCATCCAAGATATCGAAGCAAATCCCAAGGAGAAGCAACACCTATAAGTGCTCTTACGGTCCTCCACATTGCCTGCCCAATCAACATCAGTGTATCCAAGTAGTCTCACATCTCTGGCAGTGTATCTTAACCCATAAGTGATTGTGCCAAGAAGATATCTCAACAGATTCTTGGCACCAATCCAATGTATGTGGTGAGGTTCAACCATATGTTGACACAACGTGTTGAATGCGAAGCATATATCTGGAGGGGAGTTCACTAAGAACATGAATGCTCCGACGAGTTGTCGATACTCGGTAGCATTTCATAAGATAGGTCCAACAACACTACCGCTTAACTACTTGAAGTCAAGCTCCATCGGGGTAGTTACAGGCTTGCAGTCTACCATACCAAATATTTCCAATATCTTCACCACATATTTTCCTTGAGATAGGAAAATTTCCCTTCGCCTCTACCACACTTCAAGTCTTAGGTCCTTCATTTCAAATTCAGAAGCCAACTCCCTCTTACATTTGTGAATGAGAGGGTCTGCACCTATTAGAAAGAGGTCATCCACATACAGGACCAGTATGAGAGGTTTGTCATCTTCAACCTTAAGATAAAGGTTAGGATCGTCTTCACTCTGAGTGAATCCTAGCTTCATCAAGTAGTTATCGATCCTCTCATACCATGCTCGAGGTGCTTGCTTCAGCCCATAGAGAGCTTTCTTCAACCTGCATACATGAGATTTTCAATAATAAATCTCAAATCCTTTGGGTTTCTCCACGTAGACCTCTTCTTTGATCGAACCATGCAAGAATGCGGTCTTGACATCCATATGATGTAGGTTCCATCCTTCTAAAGCCGCAAGGGCTATGATTGAGCGGATGGTCATATATCTGGCAACAGGTGCAAATATTACATCATAGTCTATACCTTCCTTCTGGGAGAAACCACGAGTAACAAAACGAGCCTTACACTTTTCTGTACTTCCATCTGCTGCATGCTTTATCTTGTAAAGCCATCTAGAAGTGACAACTATCTTGTCCTGGGGTCTGGGAACTACTTCCCAAACATCATTCTTCATAATAGACTCATATTCTTCGGTCATAGCATCCTTCCATACTTGATGCTTGACGGCATATGAGAATGATGAAGGCTCATTTTGTATGATCGTGCTCATGATGGTCAGGTATCCCTGATACCTGTTAGGTTTCTTACTTTCACGAAAGGTTCCTCGGGGTGCAGCATGTCCTTCAGCATCATCAAGCAGCCCCCTAAGCCATGAAGGCCTCTTCCTAGAAGAGGAAGGCTCAGGTGGATAAATAGGATCCATGGGTTCCTCCACATCAGGCATTGTTACATCATCTACCCATAGAAACTTCGAAAGTCTTTGCTTATGGAGCATGGCACGGATAGCTTCCACAATCGTACAGTTCTTCCTTTCCACCACATCATTCTGCTTAGGAGTATGTGGTGTAGTAGTCTCCCTCTTAATGCCAGCCTCAAATATGCCTAAGTGAACCAACTGTAATATATCGGAGGTCTCGCTTTGGCTTGAGAGGAATGGTCCCCTTTTGAGCTTTCCTTTGGCACATCCCAGGAATACACCTTCTTTCTCTACTCAGAATTCGGGCATCCTTGTTATCATTTGTCTTACATCAGGTAGAGCTTTGTAATGAAGGTGGGCAAACCTCCGTTGCCAAAGTTTGAACTGAAGCGATGTGTCACAAGACATGACACCCAGCGGGCTTCCACCGACCTGATATGATGCATCAACACGAAACCCAAGAGTAAAGGCATTTTTAACATTATTTTTCCATACACGTACCTTGCCATTGCTAAAGGTCACCTTGTAGCCTTTGTCTTCCATTGCCGAGATGGACACCAGGTTCTTTTTTAGGTCAAGTACATATAATACATCCTATAAGTGGATCGTATTACCTTGATTTAGTTTGAGAGAGACATTGCCTACACCTTTCATGGGATATTTCATAATATCTCCAAGGACAATTTCCAGGTTAGTTTCTTTCTCTATCAAATTATGGAGAACATCGTTGTAACCAGTGAAGTGCCTTGAGGCACCACTATCAATGAGCCAAATTCCCATTGAGTCTGAAGGAGCAGAGGTAGATAGAGAAGCTGGTAGATAATATTCATCCTACTTATTTTAAATAATGTTGGATTCATACCTAGAATTTCTAGCCTTTTTGAATGGTTGTCCTCTTCCTTGATTTCAGACATTCCTTTTACCTTTGCTATTGAATTTTCCATTCCTTTGATTGCCATGAGAGGGATTTTGATCATCATCCCGGTGTGAGTCCTTTCTATCAGGGCACTCCCTTGAATAGTGACATGCTTTATCGCAAATATAACATGATCCTTTTCTTCCACCCTTAGGTTCAGCCTTTCTTTTTGATTTAGTCCCGGAATTATTTCTTTTCTTAGCATGAGAAGAAAAGGCAGCAGGAGGACCTTTATGCATGGGCATTTCTTGCTCTTCTACCCTTGTTTCTTCTTGAATGCATCTAGCCATTAATTCCTCGAAACCAAGAATTACATTATTTTTCAGAAGAGTAGTCCTGAACACGTACCATTCGGATGGTAATCCTCCAAGAGTCGTGAGTGCCATTTCCCTATCAGTAATAGTCTCCCCAATAGATAGGAGATTGTTCCTGATCTTGGTGATTCTTAAGAAGTATGCTTGCATACTCTCATCTTTACCCTTCTTAATTTCCTTCAGCTTATTTCTAAGAAAGCAAACTTGATTTGCATCAATAACTTTAAATAAACTCACCAGTCTATCATAGATTTCCTTGGAGGTGTTCAAGTTGGAGATGTAGGCCACAAAGTGCTTGTCAATAGAGTCCTGGATGATCTTCTTTGCTCTGACTTCTCCGGTTTTCCATTTGTTCCTGGCAACAGTAGATGCATTTGATGGAGGCTCAAAAATATTGACTCTCACATGATCCAAAACTCCTTGATCTTCTAGGGTTAGATCGATAGACATCTTCCATCCGTGATAGTCAGCCTTCTCATGGAGCTTGTCCTCGGTAGGAAAGAGTGATGAAGACCCCATAGTTCTTTTAGGATAGCCTTGCCAATCTTCTCTTCAGTGATTGCTCTTGCTCTTGCCCGAGCTTTGTATTCACCTCAGCTCTGATACCATGTTAGGTTATGGTATGTTCTATGCTTAGAGAAATTTACTTTTCTTTCTTATTATTATTCATAGATTAGCAATCACATGTGCATAAGTAAAGTGAAGATAGAACATTAACCGATCAACAGAAAACAAGCCAAGACAAGAGACATAAGATGTGGTGGCTAGCCAGGGACAAACCCCACAATGTGTGGGGAAACCTTTTGATCAAATCTTCTTTTATCTTCAATAATTCAGCAGAGATAAATAGTACAATAAATCTGATTTATATCAACAATAGCAAACCCTAGATCAGTAGCATCAGCATTAGCGACTTCATCAGAACTAGGGCAGTCGATATCTCACAAACCGACCGTCGGATCGGCTTGATTCCACGACCAAAAAATGTGGCCTTCAGAGGAGGTTCAGATGGACCTACAGTGTAGTTCAGAGGAGGAGATCTGATGGTCAACATTAGTCAAAATTTGGATCTGCAGTTGTAGCTTCAGGTTCAACAGCTTTCCTTCCACATGTGTGAGAGAGAGTCTCTTTTCTGCGCAGTAGAGAAGAGCCTATTTTCTGCACAGGAGAGAGAGAGAGAGAGATGTGAGGAGATGAGTGAGTGAAAATGAGGAAAAGTCCTCCTTTATTTATACACAACTGTTGATGTTTGAATAGATGCAACAATTGGGCTTCTAAGCCTACATGAGTTGTAGGCCAGCTTGATAATAATTCCATAATAAAAATAAATTCATATCTCCATAAATACTTATCGGAATCGGATGATCTTTAGATCAATCCTAAACCTCTTGACAAGAGGAATCTAATAAAAATATTATTAGCCATGAATAAGATGACCCACATGGAGTTTGGCCCTAGTTTCCAATTTTAACAATGTGAAATCAACATTTCTAAATGGAAAACTCAAGGAAGAAGTCTACATGGAGCAACCATAAGGATTTGATCTAACAGAAGGAAATAACTTAGTCTGTAAGTTGAAAAAGGCCTTATATGGGTTGAAACAAGCTCCTAGAGCTTGGTATGCAAGATTGTATCACTATCTACAACAACAAGGTTTCAAAAAGGGAGTGGTTGGAAGTAATCTATGCATAAAGACAGATGAAGGTAAGTTATTAGTTACTCTTGTTTATGTCGATGATCTAATTTTTGCTAGTAATAATGATGAAATGAGCCATGAATTTTCTCAAAACATGTCAAAAGAGTTTGAGATTTCAATGAAAGGAGAGATGTCTCACTTCCTTGGACTTCAAGTATCCCAAACCAGAGTAGGACTGTGTATATCACAAACCAAATATCTAAAAGACATGTTCAAAAGATATGGAATGGAGGACTGTGCACCCATGAGCACACCTATGACCACAAACTGCAAATTGAGCAAAGATGATGACTCCCCTTCAGTAGATGCAACTCATTACAGGTCAATAATTGGATCCCTTCTATACTTAATAGCTACAAGACCAGACATAATGCAGGCAGTAGGAATGGTGGGAAGATTTCAATCTACTCCCAAACAATCCCATTTATTAGCTGTAAAAAGAATTCTAAGATATCTGAAAGGAACTCCTGATTTCGGTCTTTGGTACCCAAAGAGCTCAACACTGACTGTAACTGCATACACTGATGCTGATTGGGCTGGAAGTATAGATGATCGGAAAAGTACTAGTGGAAATGCGTTCTTCCTAGGAGACTGTTTAGTATCCTAGCTCAGCAAAAAACAATCATCCATATCATTATCCATAGCCGAAGCTGAGTATATTGTTGCAGCAAACTGTTGTACTCAAATGCTATGGCTGAAGGAAGCTCTAAAAGATGTCAACATATGTACAGATCAACCGATTACCATCTATTGTGACAACACAAGTGCTATCAATCTTAGCAAAAATCTAGTGATGCACTCAAGGACCAAACACATACCAATCAAATATCATTTCCTCCATGAGAAAGTAGTTGAACAAAACATCGTCCTGGAATATATCAGTACTAAGGAGCAGATAGCTGATATTTTCACAAAACCTCTTCCTCGAGAAGCATTCAAACATCTGTGTCAAAAGATGGTGGTTATCTCTTTATCATCACTCAAGTTCATTCATAAAGATGTAGCCGGACAGGGGGAGCAGTTTGACAGGGGGAGTCCATATGCATTCCTTTGCCATTGATGTCAAAGGGGGAGAGCAAAAGAATATTGCCATCAATAACAAAGGGGGACATTGTTGGACACAGATTGTCATTATGGAAATATTCAAGGAGCAAACAGAGCTATCGGAGGAGCCAAGAGGAGTAGACAGAGCCACATATGTATATGTCATATATATATGCCAAAGAAGAGGAACACATAGAGTATATGGAGGAAATAGAGAAACAGAGCCATCGAAGAGCTTATATATACTTGCTTTAACACTATCAGCGGAGAGAAAACCCATATATATAGGCTTAACAGTATCGGCAGACATCTATGGCACATTACACTATCGGGAGTGGCGATATGCCTCAAACTCATGTATTTACCCATCGGCAGCAAAAACCATGCATATATGTGTTTAACACTATCGGACGTGCAAACGGAGGCCAAGGCATGTACATAGGCAAATACACTATCGGAGGCGGAAAGCGGACCTGAAATTTATGAACGGGAGTGTTGAGTTGTATCGGGTCCGGTACACAATATTATATCACATCCGCACTTCGGGAGTGGCGTTACAGTGTGTCAAGTGGACCATTGTGATCGCCGATAGCAATTATCACATCGACAATTTGGAGCGGAGGAATACAGTGCTAAGTGACCCTTTCTTTGCGATCGCCGATAGCGATACATATATATACATGGACCCGATGGAATATCACAATTGACTCAACGTAATATTGCGTCCAGTGGTGAATCGGTCGTTGGCCATCAGCGCAGTCATGGGTCTGAGATATAAAGGATCCTCGGGAGTCACGAATCACCGATTGCGATTTAAGCGCGGACCTGATGCAGAAATAAATACGGGTGTAATACACCCTGTAGTCTACCCTTCAGTCCTTTCTACTGTTTTTCTCGTGTTTTCTTGTGTAATTATGTATTTGGATTGCGTGGGGTTTGTAGGCTGAAAGGCTGATGATAACTATTCGGATGAATCAGGAGGCTGAGCGTCAGTTAAATGGGGTGTATCAGGGCGATGGAGATTGCGATTGGGGCATAACACAACGGTTAATCTGAAAAACTCTGTGTATGCATGAAATCATTGTCAAAGGAGCGTTGTTATAGTTGTAACTGAGAAGATGTGTTCTCCGTGGATTTTTGGACCTCTCTAATAAATCTACATGTCCTCAGAGAGTTAGTGAACTTGCACAACGCAGAGGAAGCCACAGCGACCGAGGAGGAAGACAAAGAGGCGGTGGTAAGCAAAAACGAAGAGATAGAGGCATGGGGAATGAATAAAACAGAAAAACAGAGAACAGGGAGTCGTTGTTGTTGTGAATAACCAGAGTGAGAGGCAATAGAGGCAGTAGAAGCAGTAGAGGTAGTATAGGCAAGAGAAGTAGGAGAATAGGAGTGAAGGAGAACCTCAGCAGAACAAAGATCAGCAGCATAACAATTTATACCAGGGTTGGGTTGGAGCCTCAGAACTGAACAGGATTGAAATCCTTGGGAGTTGGTGCTCCTAAGTACAGAACCATTGCAAAACAGAGTTGGTGCTCTGGAGGTTGGAGCCTCACTGAAGTCCAAGTTGGAGCTTGGCAAGTAATCACAACCATATATATACTTAGATTGTATTTATTTCATTGCACTATTTTGTGTTAATAAAAGCATTTATTCCAGCTAGCTATCTCTGTCTTTCATATATATATATATATGTGTGTGTGTGTGTGTGTGTGTGTGTGCTTTTGGTAGCAACAAGAACAACAAAGAAAAAAAAAAATTATTCACCCCCCCTCTTAGTATTTCCAACACGGTGAACCAAGTGTTTTCCAGCAGCTCATGGACATAATGCAAGTAGATGCCCCCTCACCAATAATAGTTCGGTGAACATTCTTATTGAGAGCTTTTACTTGGATCAAGAAAGCTAATTGCATTGGTAACTGTGGTGAATATCCTGTATGGTTAAAAACCACAAGATTTGAATCTGTAGGATCTATTCCGCCTATTGCTGATAGTAAATCCTGCCTTTGGGAGGGACAATTTTGCAACACCTCGAGTGTCGACATAGCGGAAGGTGATTGAGCAAGATCTTCCACTATGTTATAGTTTTGAGCTGCTCGAGCCCGAGGGTTGAATGTCGATTTGTGCACAACTCCCTTTGGTGGTTTTATTGTCAATTTAGGTACAGTGGGTGGAACAATTTCAGATGAAGTCAAAGTCGAAGGATTAGGTTGATCAGTGGCCTGATTATTTGACGACGATGGATTTCCATAATATTTGTTTCTTGTTGACGCCAAAACTTCGTTTTGTGGCTTTGTGATGGATAACATGAGTACTTGGTATGTGGAAGCATGGTCTGTTGCAACCAAATGTGTCTCCGGGGTTGGAAACGGATTAGTCAACACTTCCGATGTGTTTGAAGTCTTTAAAAGTTTAGAGACCTTAGAGCAATGTGGACAATCTCTTGTATAATGCTCGTCATTACATATCAGACATGGATAACAAGGTTTCCTCGCCGAAGTAGAGGAATCAGATGATTTCTCTGGAGGGGAGTTTTCTTGTTTCTTTTTGTTTTTCCCCTTTTCTTACTTCCTGGTTGCTTTGGATTTTTGCCTTTGTCAGATGACATGACATTAATATTAGAGGCACGAGTATTTTCTGATGCATTGGTAGTTTGATTGGAAACAAAAATAGTTTGACTAGATGGTCTTCCAGATGTTTGTGTGTTTGAAGAATCGATCACACCGTCACCGGCATGATAATCCTTACTCGATTGTGGAGGAGGGGGAATAGTGAAAGCTGGTCGAGGTGCATTGGGAATTTTATCATAAAGCATGTTGGATTGTGTGTAAATCAAATCCAAGTATTGGGCATGAGCAATGACTTACTCTTCTATGACAACTCCACCTTTTGCCACATCCTCGGTGATTGATGGCAACAAGGATTTTATGAACCACTCAGCTAAAAGCTGATCGGGAACATATGTCTTAACCATTCGATGACAACGTTGCTACTCATGAATATGATTTGATATATGGGTACCATTAGTCTATTTAAATTTGGTTAGGAGTTCCGTTCCAGTCTCGTATCTGATAGGTAACTGGAAGTGGGTCAAAAAGGTAGTGGCTAAAGTGGTGAAATTATCAAACAAAGCTCTTGGTAATTCAATGTACCATTTTAGCAAGTGGACTAGTAAGTGTTTTTTGGAAAAGACGAAGTCTGGTTGAATCGTCATTTAAGGAGTTTGATGAAAACCACAAATGAAAGGTCATAACATGATTTGATGGGTCTTCTCCAGGATTTCCATTAAACTTTGGAATGTCAGATGGTAACTTATGCGGAATTATTGGCCACCAAGGTGCATATAAGATTGGATCATTAGTGAGCTGATTTAAATATGGTAATTCTAAAGTTGCTACAAATGGCAACTTTCGATTCAACTCAGGTTGAGCATACCCATGATATGATGGAATTCCCTGAGCAATAGGTCTTTGCATACCCACATAGGGCATTTGCATTTGGTAACCTTGGTATGGTTGTTGAACAAAACCAATATAAGGTGGTTGTTGATAACCAGGTTGAATGTGTGGTTGTCCATAACTTGCAAAGCCTTGTTGACCAGGACCTTGGTAATCTTGAGATTGACCAAAACTAGGTTGAGATTGTGAAACAAGTCCAAACTAGGGTTGGAACTGCTGGAATTGGGGTTGTTGAAATTGAGGCTACCACGATTGTTGAATCAACTCTTGTTGTTGTTGGTACAACTGTTGTGGATTTAACGGTTGTTTCTGTCCAACAATGAAAGGTTGGCCAAGTTGTGAATAAACTATACCAATGTAAGCCTGGTCAGTCTAGATAAGGGTATACTAACCTGAGGTTGTTGTTGAACTCCAGAAACAAGTGGTTTTTGTACAACAACTTGAGGAACTTGAATGTCTTGACTTGAAACTTGTGATTGCAAGGTAGAAGGATCAGTTTGTACCGGTTGAGATACAACAATTTGAACTTGTGACTGTGGTATAGTAGTAACAAGAGGTGTAGTGGGAATAGTTGACATAGTTTGCATTGGTTGTGTTGGATACACAAGCCTTGGTTGAACTGGCATTGTTGGTTGCCATTGACAAACTCTAATTCCATATTGACTTGAATACTGTGGGATATTACCATATGGTAGTCCCACATAATAAGCAGGATACGGTGAATAAGCATATTGCTCTCCATATGGTGGAAATCTAGTATTTAATGGATACATAGGTCTTTTTTGACCAGATTGCCTAGCTTGATACTAATATGCAGGATGAAACAGTTGAGTTCCGATTAGAGAAGAACCAAGTAAAATTCCAGTTGAGGACATGGGTGATGACCATGGTGTAGAAGCAACCCCTAAGTGGGTTCCAGAAAATGATTGGTAACCAACCGGGACGGACGATTCACCATATAGGTGCGACTTAGGTGTGGTAGAAAACATTGAAGAGGTTACAACAGAAGATTCTACTGTAGTTGCATCAGATGATACAGTCTAGGATGTTGACGGTTGTTCAACCATAGTTAACTGACCCAAAATTGTCCTAAAGATTCGACGGGTATTTGGAAAGAAGCAGGATCAAATGAAGCAAAGAAATCAGGAGTATTAGGGTAAAGATAAAGCCTAGCTCCAAAGTGAAACGAGGTTCCAGCTGTGGAATCTTCTTCCAATTCCTCCTCTATAGCAATTAACCTGGTGGAAGAACTCCACTGTTAGGTCCGTAAAAGATTTCTGGTGTTGATGAAGTTGAAGTTTCAATAGTTACTGATGTCTGAGGGGTAACCAGTTGATTGTCTTCCGGTAAAGTAACAACTTCTGAATGTTCAAATTCGAGGTCTAGATGTTCGAGTAAATGAACAAAAGTTTCAGAAAGAGGTTCCTGAACAACTTCAAGTTCAGATGGTTTAAACTGGGATAGATTTTGGATTAACTTCTGGTTGAACTGATTCAAGTTCAGAAGTAATTTCTTGTTGAGCAACTTCAATTTGAGGATCAACTTGTTGTTGAACAATTTCGGTTACTGTTTCACTAGGATCAGTGCTAATGTCCTCAAGTAATTGTGAAACTTCCTCTTTAGGAACGGATGTATCAAAAATAGTTGGAGTAACTAGAGTCTCTATACTTACCGAAAGAGATGATTCAGGTAACTCATATGAAGAACTAGGAGTTCTTGATGTACTAGACTCAGTTAAGTGAGACCACTTTGCTCGAATTGGTGTCGCTTTGGGAGGCAAAGGCGATTTGCTCGCTATTCTCCGTGAACGATGGGGTATGGGTTGATGTTCCTCCATGATTACTAATTAATTTTATTATAAAAAAAGAAATAAACAAAAAGGGGTACACTAGGCAAAAGGTTTACCAAGCAACTTTGAACTGTAGAATACCTCCTGGCGAACCAAGAAGTACAGGCAGGCAATCTCCTCGAATGCTGTGTTCAGTGTATCACAGTTTACAAGGCGGCCAACTTGGTTACTTAAGTATGGATAGCAACCTAGAGTTGTCCTCCCATATATCCATGAAGGTACATGGAGGTCTAGTCCGTATAAGCGTTGTCTAATGCAAAACTGCACAGTGAGAGCATTCCCATATACTTTACGTACTGTAACACCGCCCTATATACCCAAAGGTATGTGGACAAGCAACGATATACTCACGTACGTGGAATGAGGTATCACACTTTGGATGTATTGCAGGCAAGTTAGCGATAGCTGCTTTGTTTTACGACGCTGGAACACGTCTTTAGCCTAGAACCACTAAATGTTTTCGTTAATGACAATGCTCCATTAGGTAAATTGATGTTTATTTTAAGTTGATCTTGCTTAGGGATTTTCCTTTCAATTTCACCACGTGATGTATTCTGAAATTCCTAGGAATGCAAATATCATGATAAACATTCTTTCCATTCAATTTAACGATGAAAATCCTAGATACTTAGGGATAGGGCAGTCAATTTCTTTTGATTAAAGAGCAAAGAGCACAATCTAAATGCAAATTCCCTACACTATTACTATCAACACACACAAAATTTTTCAATGCAACGTGCATGTATTTATTTTCGATTTTCCTCAATGTGAATGAAGAAAAAGGAAAACTAATGCACAATCGATCAATAAACTCTTTTCATAAAAATGACGATTTTGTGACAATTTCTTTTCAAGGGAAATAAGACTTTACGACACTTTTGTTTTCAAAGAAATGAGGAATTACGACACTTTCAATGAAAAGACTAATCATATGTACACATCAATCAATCGATCTTTCATGAAAGAAGATTTTACGACAATTCAATTTTCAAAGGAAAAGACAATTTTACGACACTTTCTTTCGCTAAAGATCAATCGACCAAAAGAATAACTTTCAACTATAGATTGGAAATGACAAAGCAAATACATAAGAAACATTTATCAATCCTAGTCTAAGTAGGGCCAGCTAAGGAGATGAAAAACTATTTTCAAGGACAAAACGTCATTGATATTCAACAAATCATTCAAACAGGAGAAAATTTGCAAAAAATTCCATTTCCTAGATGGGAAACTGACCCTCAAGGGATCAGCACAGGCAACAGTGAGAGACAATGTGCTTCAATGCACTGGGTCTATGTGGGAATTGCATTGCAGTGCACTGTGTCCTTCATTGGGCTACGCTGGTGACAGTAAGCCATTTTGAAGGCAATTTTGACACAGTTTTGGCTCAATTTTCAATGAAAGAAGAATGAAATTCAATCAACAACCACAAGTAAAGTATGTAGAAATGTCTTAAGAGGCTGATAAGCTACTAAGATGGATGATCGCTCCCCAGCGGAGTCGCCAATTTGCTTTTGGGTTGTTTTAATGTCTACGGATAAACGCTTAAACCCCTAGACTAGTAGCTAAGTCTAGAACAATAGTGCAAAGCATTCTCTACTTTTTCTATGACCAATAGATTAAATAAGGCAGTAAAGAAGCCTACCTAAAGCTTTCGCTTACTCCTTATCTCCCTTGACCAATTATGTCACTCCTTTTCATACTTAATCCGCTTGAAGATTACTTGCACACAGACAGAAGACAAAAACCGATCAAAGCATATGATAATGATCTATTTATTAAACATGGCATGGAATGAAGTACATAATACACATATGAAAGCATCAATGGACAATACAAGCATATGGAAAAAACTTGGAACACTTTATTAGTAAAAGGAAGAGTTACAACCCAATTTACTAGATTCAGTATCACTCCTCCAGTTCAATCCCATCCTCTCCTCATAACAAGCAAGAAGTTTTGACATCATTACAATACTTGAAATCAACTCAAGTCTCATACTAACAACATATCCTATAATTCAATGATTTCCAGCCCCTAATCACTTAGATGAGTGGTCTTTTTATAAGTGAATGAAGGAAGTTATACCATAAATGGTGACAATGAATGCCCTCCCAAACTTAGGATTTAGTTCCATGGAGGAAGGGATAAAGGGATTGATGTTACTTAACTCCCTATCTCATCCAAATTCGAGCTTAAAGGAGTAGATAAACTTGGGAGACTTCTAGATGCATCCAATGGATAAGAATATTCCCAAACCCCAATGCAATTTCGCTCAAATTGCCCAGTGCAGGCCAAAGAGGGCTCAAGTGCACTGCATAGAACCCTAACAGTGTACTGGACTGCACTACAATGCACCCTAATGAAGGCCTGCCTACGATGATCTTCTTAAAGGTAGTTTTTGGATGATTTCAGTCATGGAATCTCTTGGGAAGGAGGAATTCTGATGGTTGATTTCATTTAGGGCATGTAACAACTGAATTAGGGTTTGATGTGCCCTAATAGTACTGATCTGTAAGTTGGGGTTGATGTGCCCAAATGGATCTGTAACAATTTCCCCCTAAAGCATGAAGTTGTAAATATGTATGTCGATTGAAATGATTTATCATGTGGAGAGGAGGTTTCGAAGTGGAAGGTGACCTGCATCAATTACAATACATATATCATGATAATTTGATTTTTTCTCATGAACTTGCTGAGGGAAGGCATACCCATGCTCAGCTTATAAACTTTCATTACATGTAAAAATATAGTCGTCTACAGATATAGACCCATGAATGGATGACCATGAATGTAAGGCCATTGTACATTTGATTTAGTACTCCTGAAAATATCGCAGCCTGGATGGATGAAGCTAGATCCAGAGTCTTCAATCTTGTTCAATCTTTCGCTCAAGTACAAGTTTAACCATGTGAATAGATGATCTGAAGTCGAACATGGGAAGACATCGTCTGATTACCAACCAATGATGTAAGTCGTTAACAGACACGAGAGGAATCACCGATAATGATGATGACCCTCAAGGTACTACAGTACATTTCGCATGGTGTGAATAAATGATTTGATGTCAAACACGATAAAAAGTCTTTCAGTCGAAGGCCAGTGATGTCAACCTATTGCCGAAATCGAGAAACCTGCCATTGATGTATGCAAGCCTCAAGGTATTGAAGGGGTGTTTCTAAGTCAACTTCTTGGATAAAGAGCTGATGTCGACTAGAAGCAACTTGTCGTAGGAGGGCCTTGATGTATCCCACATCAACGACACAAAGCAAGGTAAATGATTTTGGAGATGAAAAATCAACTGATGACAGAAGGTTCAAAAATGGCGGTCATGAAAATGAAGGTTTAGGGTATTGCAAAGGATGAAGTTTGATTGAATGACTTCTTTTGAACATGTTTGCAACACTAAGATGAAGTGGTAGCATTGACCCAAAACAAAGTAATGGATTGTATGATAGACCAACGATGTGATAACCATCAAGCTAAATGACCCAACCCACATAGTCACAATGATGAGGTGAAAGTGTCATGTTCAAGAGCGACTTGTTACCATAAAGTGTTTTCCCCTTTTTCCAATTTTCCCTAGTCATTGCTGACCAGTACCTCTTTATTTTTTATCAAGCTTGAGGAGGATAACATATGCTTGTTGTATAATTCCACCCTTCGGGTGAATCCATTGCTATTTGATGCTTTAACGAGTCTAGCGAAGGTGAAACTCAGACTTGTCTAGATGGACAAGTTTGTCGCTATTTGATGTTTTTAACGAGTTTAACGATAAAGATAACTTGGTCCTTTTCATGTTTAGAGAGTTTGATAAGGGATGAAAAGAAAACTCCACAAGTTCTTTTTCATAAAATAATCTCTCAAGTCAAAAAAGCATAAAATAATACAAGAGAGATATCATTTCCAATCCTTTAACGAGCTGGAAAGGACAAGCGCTCGGCAATATTTTCATGTTTAGAGAGTCTGAAAAGAGATTATAGAGGATTCCAAGGGGGTTTCTTTTTCGTTTTTAACTAAACTCGAAAAAGAGATAAAAGTTTGCTCTGTGGTCAAAGATGTTCAATTTAAATTTGAGCATGTCAAATTCTGCATGTCAGTTGTTAAACCTGCTCAAAATATCATCAAAATAAATTAAAAATACCAGTTTCATGGATAAAATGAATAAAAACAAATGTTTACTCGATTAATGTGCAAGAAATAAACATAAAAACAAATTTTACCATTCATTTTTACCATTTCACATTTACCCTTTGATTTTAGTGCTTTGGAGCAATTTCTTACCTCGAAGTTCACCAATTGATTGTGGAGGATTCAGTGGACCATTCCTCGTGCCGTCCGGACCAAGTAGGAGCTATCTCTGTTCTCTTTCATTTCATGTCATTCATTTTCAATTTTAGGCAACAAATTTGGGTTTTTGGGGCCCTTGGGGTTTCAATTTTCAACCCTGGGATCAACGCACCCTTTCATCATCGAAAGGTGTGCTGCAGTGCACTTGCCTAGAAGGTTGCCTATCTTGTAGCGCACTATCTCTAATGTTGGGCTACGCTGAGCGTGAAAGTCAATTTCATTCAGCTGTTTTCACCCAAAAATTCCTCTGTTTTTTGCAAGAAATGGATCCTAATTTGTCTTATGGTTGTAATTTTAGGTATTCATCAAATCAAAATGATGATTACATGGAGAGAACGAGAGCACGAAGAACATGATATGATTTCCCTAAATAACCAGGGCACAGTTGAGGCCCTAAGGAATTACGGGTTACTCAAATATTTTCGATTACCTGGTATGAGGCAACAAATGGAGCTTTTGTAGTTCCTTGTTCTTTCATGGGATCCTACTGATCAAACATTTCACATTAGAGACAAAGTTGTCTCAATTACCATTGATGACATATACATTCTTACCAGACTGTCGAGGCGAGGTGCCCCCATCTCACTTTCTAGATTTTCCAAAGGGGTTGAATCAGTGAGAGATTACAAAAGACTTGATGCCTGGGACACTACTGGACCAAACAATACTGCAAAAGAAAGCAATCAATAAAGTGATCCCTGATTGAGAACAAACAACCCAAACCAGGAATAACAAGATTGTTATCCCTAGTGGAGTCGCTAATTCTGTTACTGGTGAAACCACCCCAGGGATTTGGGTTGAGAACGCCAAGAGAGCAGAGGGCAAACTTCAACAAGAAATGCTCAAACAATCATTAAACATCGTTAATCTATTGAATCGCATAGGAGTGTCCTTACCCGATGTCCTTCGTTTGGGTAGATCCCGGAGGGTGCAAACCCTCATCTTCTCCCAATGTTCTTGAAACCTAAAAATTATTCAAATAGAAATAAACGACAGTAGAAACATAAAGGATATAAATCAATGACTAATTATATATCAATAAAGATTCACAAATGAATTACAACACAACTTTGATGCATAAACACATTTCATGTCGGAAACAGAACACCATTCCTTTTTATTGACGTAAGCTAGAGATAAGGTGGAGAAATATGACCTGAGTCTTTCTCCAGCTCCAAGTGGAACCGTCCTTCGGTTCCATCCTTTCCCGACCTTCAACAATATTCCTCCATCACCAACTCAAGGATATCTCAAGCAAGATGGGGGATATCTATAATTAAGGAAACAAGGGTTTCCTGAAGCTTTGGGGAGTGTAAGAGGCACAAGGATTGTTCAGACTTGATCAGGGATAATCTCACTATAGTATCAATATCTCATACTTTCTCCTCCTAAGGCCTTCCCATGGAGGTTTATTTATACCTCTCCAAATTAGTTTTTTCAGTTGGGAAACAGTTGGGCCACAGGCAATAGGAGGTGAGTAATAGGTAAAACCCGTGAACTCTCCCCGAAATTAAGGAATTTTATTTTTTTTAAGTGTTTTAACATTTGTACACAAGTTGGGTATATGCTTACTTTTGTGTACACGCTTTTATCATAGGGCAAAGTAGCGTATAGGGAATAAAACACTGTTTTTTAAGATTTTGGACCAAGTCTGGAAGGAAGGGTTGCCCTAGGCCATAAACAAAGTATCAGATCTACCAAGAGTGGTAAATGGTGCTATAACACTAAGCTGCAAGAAGATACATCAGACAAACTGTAGCGGTAAGTATTATTGTTAAAATTTTATTTTTAATTGATTGGTGTGCTTCTTCCTGTCATTGTTTTGAGGTATGTATAATAGTTAGGACTGTATCAAGTCAAGTAGAGGGGACTAACAACTTGGTGTGATGTGTTAAATCTAAGTGTTATGTTTGGGCTAATAATTAGGACTGTGTCAATTTGAGTTAAGGACTGCATTTAGTATAATAGTGTTGTGTTGCATTTAAGCAAGTATTAAGAATTGCATCAAGTCAAGGTAATCAGATTGGTTAGGGTTTGTCATAAGTTAGTTCTTGATTAATATTCTTGTATAGATTATGTATTGTAGTATGAAATGTATTCCTTAGATCTGCCTTAGTTAACTATCAATCCAATCTTAAATTAACTATATTAATTGGACAAGTCAAGAACACAAGGCACAAGCTCATTTCAAGTACATACTATTGCCATTTAATTTATAAATCTTGTATATACATTTTTCTACTTACATGTGTATTGCAAGTAGAGGTAAGTATCATTGAAGTGTTATTTTGTTATTTTTTGGATTGGGCCTCATCTTGGGAAATGGGAGTTTTGTTTGTTTCTTTTCATGTATGAAAAACCTACAATAGTGACAACAACAACAACAAATCCTACAATGGTGACAATAAGATCAAAAACATCAAAGCAGTGAGACTTTCTTTAGCTCAGTACAACCTAATCATCAATAACATGGTTGACATATTATTGAGGCAAAATCATTATTGAATGACATATTGTTGTGGGAAAGTGCAAAATATTGGCATCTCTCAGAGTTGCAGTACATCAAATACATCAGTTTCATCACTAGTTTTAAATCAACAATAAGGCAAAAGAGATAGGTCATTAAACAAGTCATTGTATAAACATTATAAGTCTTGTAAGTAGTCTGTCCAAGAGTTTGTGTTATTTTTCAAACATCATTGTAAAAGGGTCATTATCCTTTGTAAAGGAGCCTACATTTGTAAAGAGTATATGTCATTTCCTAGAGTTGAAGAAGGATTTTTTTTTTTATGGGAAAAGGGCTTTGGTTTGTCGTTGGGACAAAGGTTCTTAGTTTGTCGGGATAAGGGTTAGGTTGAAGTATAAAAAACTTCGGATACACAGAAAATATGTATAAATATTTTATTAATAAGATGAATAGATAGATGATGAGATTACAATTGCGGGAGCCTGGCTTATATACTGCCAGGAACACCCTTTGGGGAAAGGGCATGATCTTATGATCGTGCCCTTTCATCTAATTTAACTAATATTTAATAACAACCTAATCTAACTAATTTTTACATAACATTGCCTTCCTCTCGAAGAATGCTTTGTCCTCAAAGCATAATTAACGACGGATGTTGTTGAAGAATGATTCATTCTCCCAGAAAGCGTCTTCTTCGGGTAAGTCCTTCCACTTGATCAGATATTCTAAGATGATCAAGGTCGCACATTTTAAAAGGTCTTGGATTAATCTCTCAAGTTTCGTTTTCTGGTGATGTGGATATCGGTATGGCTTGATGTTGACAAGGTCTGATCTTGCCTTGACTTCTATTGTATGCTCAATTTCCCTATTAGGCGGCATCTTCATAGGTAGGTCTTGAAATACTTTTTCATGCTTCCAAATCAGATCTTGTATCTCTAGTGATTCTTCTCTGGTCATATTTGCAGATAACATTTCTAATTGATGACATTGTACTGCATAAGTAGGTGCTCTTTTTCGACTCAGCTTCATCATCTGAGATGATGATACATCATGATTTTCTGGTGCTTGGAATCGATGTAGTTTGTACTTCTGACCTCCCCATTTGAATTTTATAAATTGTAATTGATGGTTGGCGACATAAGTACCTAAGGTTCGTAGCCATTGGATGCCTAAGACTACATCTACTCCTCCTAACGGTACTGTGAAGAACGGAGACTCTAATTTAAAGTCTTGAATCTGCAAATTGACTTTATGGCATTTCCCTACCTTTTCAATCTTCTTACCATTAGCTATCATCACTTTCATGTTTGTTAAGGGAAATGAAAAGATATTGAGTTTCTTGGCCACAGTCGCATCTAGAAAATTGTGTGTGCTTCCAGAGTCGATGAGAACCACTACGTTGTTCTTTTTTATGTGTCCTTTTAACTTCAAGGTCTGAGGTTGTGATATACCTGTCATGGCTGATAATGACACTTGTGGAGTACTTTCGTCATCTAATTCTGGTGATAATTCTAGGGCATCTTCTGTTTCTTCTATGTCATAATCTTCACTGTTTGAATCAATGGGTGCTTCACAATTATATAGGTTCTTTGGTTCTTTTCCTTTAGCACATCTATGTTTGGGGTCCCATTTCTCACCACAACGTTTACACTTACCCTCTTTTATCCTTTGCACTTCCAAATTAGATTTTTCATCTTCACGACGATGTGGTGGAACATATCTTGTATTTTTTGTGTCTGCATACTGAGGTGTTCTTCGTCTTGCATATGTTTTTTCGGCTTTTGACCAAAATATTTGTTC
>APFE031197874.1:5523-16520 GCA_000404065.3 Pinus taeda
AGAAATTATTGCATCTAATTTTTGGTCAAAGGCTGAGGGTTCCTCCTTAAAGGCAACTCTCTTTTCTAATTTAGCCCTGTTCCTCTTAGCAATCAGGTTTGCCTCAACTGTCACAACAACCTTATGAGCTTCTTCAAGGGTTTGAGGGGCTCTTTCTTTTAGTTGGTAAGCCATGTCCGGGTCAAATCCATCTGGAAATTTATATAATGCCAAATCAGGGGGAGGTCTGAGGTTTTGGGGTATTGCATTATATACATTGTTAAACCTAGCATAGTATTCCAGAACTATCTCTTGAGGACCTCTCTTAATCATGTCATATTCACCAAGTATATGTAGAGGATCCTTCTTTTTCTCCCATCTGCTTGTGAAGGATTGGTAAAGCTCATCAGGGGTGTTGATGGTGTTTGCAGGAAGTGATCTGAACCAAGTTCGAACATCACCTGTCAAGCTTTGGACAAAAATTCTCATCCTCACACTCTCATCATCTATCTCATAGTTTTCAAAATGATCTTGCATTCTTTTAGCACGCTGAATAGCAAAATAAGGGCCAGTGGAGTCAAAATATGAGATTTTGGCCTGGTAATCTTGAGGTAAGGCCACAGGATTGGCAGATAGTTGCAGAGGTGCATACCTCATAGCCATATTCACAAGATTTTGGGGGTTGACAAGGGCAACTGGGACAAAAGGAACAGTGGGTACCAGAGGGGTAACAGGTATGGAGGGATTTAGAGTGTTGGTCAATGGAATGTGTATAGGGGAAGAAGATGTGGGTGGAGGGCTTTGAGATGTTGATGGAGAGCTAGGGGAATTAGGGGTGGAACGGAAAATTACTTTGATTGGAGTGGAGATGGGGTTAGGGTGAACTGTCTCTGGACTAAGGCCAACAAGATTATCTGGTTTATGCTGGTTCTTAATTAGTTTGGGGATTGTATTAGGATTTTCAAAGACAGTAGGAGGGTTGGGATCAGGATTAGCCCTAGTGTACCGAAGACTCTTCTTGGGAGCCAGCTTCTGAGCTAGTCCTTCTAAGTTTTTTGAAAGATTTGTATAGCAAGGACTGGACAAGAGTTTGAAAGATTCTGTGTATCTGTAAGTGAGTATAAAGGATATCTGAGTCAACTCTACCTTAAGGCTGCAAATGTTTGTATGAGAGCAGTTTGAAGGTTTCTTGACTGATGTTCAGATGTTGAGTGTAATTCCTGGTAGACATACAGTGATCTCTAGATCATGAAGGTCCCAGTGGAGTCACCATTTATGTTAACACCCAGGTTGTTCCCTATGACTCCCAAGGGAATACGGCCGGGGTAACTACTAACCAATCTTTTGACTACAGCTTCTAGCCTAGCTGTAATCAGAGAGGGCTCTCTCTGTAAGGTTTGTCACTGTTTTAATGGAGTTTTAGGCTAGTTATGAAGTACAGGTTTGTTTGTTTTTTGTGTTTGGTTGGGGGGATGTTTTATGATAGTTTTGAAATGTTCTCTGCAGATGAATTAATCCATTGGGCAATGGGGTCTGTAGCTGTTGTTTCCTTGAGATCCTGGTTTAGTGCATGCTGGAATTACAAGGCCTGTATATATTTCACAAAACAAACTGTAAATTGTGAGGGTGAAGTGTGAAATCAACTAGGGAAGAGCAGTTAAGAATTCTTCACTGAGCTGGGATGTGAGAATGGAACCTATTACTTAGGAGCAATACCTGAATTCCTGAAGTAGTAGATCACTGTGATGATATAGTGTGAAAGGTAGCAATTAAGAATTACACTTTCATTACCATAACTGAAGAAAACATTTATAATAGCTTAGATTGAGCTCAGGGTAATCTGTGATTAAATCCTGAGACTATTCTTTTTCCTTGCTATTTAGATATGTAATACATGGAAAACATGAATGATATATGAAAGATAGAAAACATATAAGAGAGAGAAACAAGAAAACTTATTGAGCCATGAAACACACAGGAATCCTGCAATATTCAGCCATACACCAGCAAGACATCAAGAGAGACAACGCTTTGGAAATCCCATCATCCTTTGTATTAGTTGTTTGAAGATTTACAATAGAAGAGCTACAGAATAGATATCAAGAGATTTCTTACATCCAGAGTCCAACCCCTGCTAACAAATGCGAGGGGGAATATATAGAAGTCTATTACAAAAATATCTCAGCCATTGAATCATCTGAGAGGGAAAATATCTTCTTTTACTCGTACAGGGCTTGCAGATGAGAAGTTATTACAATCTTTAATGAACTATAAAGACTCTTAACTCCTGTCAGAACAATCTCGACCTTTGGGGCTCACAGAGTCGGTTGAGCGCTTTGATATAACTGCTGAATGACGTGTCTATGCAGCTGTACTTTCTGTGTCTTCTCGGCCCCGTCACCTTTGACTGCTGATGCTGCTGTTGTGGCCGAGTACCTGTACTGAGTTGGCTCAGCCTCTGTCTGCATACTTGTTGATGTGTCTTTGTCCTGCTGTGTATGAGATTCAAAATATTTTCTAAGGCAAAATCACAATTACTGACTTTGGTTTAACAGTAATCGTATCAACTCTTCCCATACCTCTGATGAAGGCAACTGATGTTTCAAAATTGACCCCATGGTCTCATCAGCCTCTGTATACTTATAAAAATGAGGGGGCTCATCAAATAAATGTGCAATTTCATTCCTAATAAAAAATAGATTATCTACTCTATCAAAAAGAATCTGCCCTGTTACTGGGCCTGCTTCAGTTGATGCACTAGATGCCTTTGAAATCTGCGTTGCTGCAAAATTGCTTACTCTCTTAGCATACTTCTCATGGGAGAGTAACTTTCCTGATGGATCCACTGGGCTAGGAAGCCCCCTGTTCTGTAAAGCCATAAACCTGTTCTGAAATTTATTAATATCTGCTTGCATGTCCTGGGTTCTTCTTTCCAGGGTCTGAATCAGGTTTCTCAATGTCAGGACTCTTCTGATTAGGGAGATGGTCTCTGTCCTGTTTCCAATCCACATTCTTATCAGCTGGGAGCTTGTCCTGTAGTTCAGCACGTCTATCATCCTGGTGGCAATCTCAGGCATGCTGCCTAGAGATGCCCTTCCCCTTTGCATTTCTTTGCGTGCTCTTCCAATGAGTGCTATTTGCTCATATATAGCCTCAATATACTCCCACTGGTCTGTTATAGACTGGCCAATATTGCCCTAGATGACCCTTTTAAGCTCTGATGTAACTTTATCCAGTGTGAGCTCTTTTTCGAGCTCAGCAATCCTCTTTTTGAGGCCCTTTACCTCCCTCTCTTGTTCAGCCACATTTTGTTTTGACTTGTCATATTTTTCGTTTATTTTTGCCAGATTGTCCTGGGCTTGGCTTAGCTCAGACATCTGGGACTCCAGGACCTGAATTTCTTTCCTCAGCTTCTGCATGTCCAGGCTTTCAGCCTGCTCTGCTGTTGGTGCTGAGGTAGTTGGTGCTGAGGTGGCTGGGGCTTCTTGCTGCACTTGTTGGATGGGAGGGGCAGTGTCTTGAGGGTTTTCCTCGAGGTTTATTGTTTCTGGAGGTGGCTGTGAGGTTTGCCCTGCCTCCTTCTGTTGCAATGCTGCTTCTAATGTGGCCTCTGACTCCTGCAGCTTTTCTTGAGTTTGGATGAGCTCCTTGTATAATGTCGTTAGTAGGGAAGTTGCATCCTTTTCTTGCCTCTGCTGGGCAACCTCTTCTGTTTGTGGGTGAAGAGTTGGTGGGATTTTTAACTTCTTTTTCATTGCTGCCATATCAGCATCCCTTAGCCTGAGGACTTCTTGTACTGCCTTAACATCTTTGGGATCATGCCCAAACTCTATTATAATCTCCTCCAAGGCTTTGATTCTGTTGTCCTTAGCTTGAGAGGAAGCCCTTTCCAACTCAAGCTGTGCAACAGTATTGTTCAGGCTATTCTACAGCCTGTAGTTAACCAGGGTTTTATCAGCCAATGTGGCATAGACCATCTCACCCGTCTGTTTATGGAGCTCAATTTGATCCATTGGGTGGATCTCTTTTGCTAGGACCTCCAAATTGGTCCTGACATAGTCTGCAGTTGATTGTGGTTGCTGCACTGTTGGTGGGAAGTGGCTTATGACCATTTTCCCCTCCTGTGTATCAAAGGCAGACATGAGCCTTTGTTGGTTTGTAGGAGCCATGTTCAGCAGGTGATTGTAGAGTTGAATCTTTATTGGTTCACTCCTTCTCTTAATATCTTTGAACTGTTGTTTAATACTTGTTCCTCCTCCCTTCCTCTGTCCTGAGGAGCTCACTTCTCCTAATGCTTCCCTGTCTTGCTCCTGTTGCAAGGAGCTGGCTGAGGCTTCCATGCTTGGCATTTCCTCTTCTGAGAAGGGATTTAATCTTTGTCTCTTCTCTGGCGATGTAGTTAGGGGAGTCTCCCTTTCTCTTTTTCTCCTTACGTCCTCCCTTTGAGGGGTTTGGAGGACGGAGGAATCAACCCTAGAATCCTGCCTTGGAGGTGCCATTGGTGTTATCTGTTCTTGGGTGGCCATTTGGGCCTCTGTTGTTTGTTTCTCCTGACCCTGTTGGTCTTTTTGTTGCTGTTCCTGTTGGGGTCGCTGCTCTTGACCCTATTGGTCCTGTGGTTCTTCCATAACCTTTTCTTTGCCCTTGCTTTGCTCTTGGTCTATGGTTTGCGTTGCCCCTTGATGTGTTGTAGAAGATGAAGCAGCTGCTCCTTCTTGAGGCTTTGGCAGAGTAAGTACCTGAGAAGGAGATTCTAAGTCAGACATTTTTAATAAATGCCTTCTGGCTCTTTCAACTAGTTCTTCCTGAGTGATTGGCTCTTCTAGTGTGTTCCTTCTCCATTTTGGTTGGTTGGCATGTCTTTGAATGTGGAGCATGCTCACATGCTCATAGCTGGAGAGCTTGTATTTCTGCCTTCTCAAGGATATGGACATGTTAGGGTCACAGGGCTTCCAAAGGAAGCTCTGTTTTAGGCCAAGGCCTTCTAGTCTCCTGTCAGCATCTTTCCAGCCTTCTCTTTTGTTTAAGACAAAGTGGCCCAGTTGATTTCTTACTTTAAGCTGTGCCTTCTTGCCCCTACCTGCAAAGTGCACCATATCGGCATTGCCAAATTGCCTGAAATATTCTAAGGCAAACAGTCTCATAGGCACATACCTGGGCAGTCTGTATGGGCGCAAATCACACCCATATATTCTGATCACAGTATGGTGTTGGTAAAAGTACCAATCCCCTATGCAGTATGCACTGGATAGCTGCAGAATCCTCTGCATCTCATCAGTCAGTCTTGGAGGGGGTGAGGTTAAGAATAGAGACATGGCTAGATGGATGAAGAGGTCTATGAACTCAGAGTATGTGTACGGAGAGTATGTGAGGAGGTGGAAGACTGAGGTCCAGTACACCACTGACCTTGGATTGCCTGTTGCATCAGTTCTCTTGATCTCAAAGGAGAACTTCTCATGTTGGTAGTACAGGATGAGGTGATAAATGTAGGAGGTGTATCTGAACACCTTCTCTCTGGACAAGTGTAAAAATTGCTCATGCATCTTGTCTGAAATGTATGTAGCATAATCATAACAGATAGGAGTCTTGCGAGGAGAAAACATTGTCATCATCACTAGCACAGTTTCCTCAATAAACTCTAGTGACTTATACCCCAAAACTGAACTAATCATGTATGCCAGGTCTAAACCCAGTTGATTGAGGTAGCCATCAAATATGGGAGGGTGCAACACTGTTTCAGAGTTTGCAATGAATAGTTGATTCAGCTTCAGGATCTGTGCTTCTGTTAATATCTTGGCCCCTTGGTTGATCAAGTCCAGTAGGGACAAGGGGACCAATTTCTTCTGGGTCTTGAACTGGAGCATTTCCCTGATGGCCTCAGGGGTTATGTAGAATACTGCTGCACCTTGAGGGTCAAGCACAACCCTCTGCATGGGGTCATAGTAGACAACACATAAGTGAATCAGGTCAGGGAACTGGTTGACCTGAGGGAGCTTGAAAATTGGGAGGGAGGACTCCCAAATGCCTAGAATGTCTGTCCCATCTTTATGTCTGGCTTTGATCTCATAATAGATGATGTGGAACTTGCATTTAGATGGGATGTCCTCTGAGATTTGGTAGTCTAGGTCTGCCAAATCCTGCCACTCCAGCTCTCTCTGGGGGGCATTGAGGGGAGCAACATTGAGGGCTACTGATGCCGTTGGAGTGTCCATGTTTGTTTGGATGCTTCTTGACAAATAAGACAGGTACTGCCTGAGAAAGGAAGATTTTGAGGAATGCAGGGTAGCAGGGTAGGTTCACAACAATTGGAATACTATTTGGCTCTTTGAGAAGGCTATTTACCGTGTCTAGGAGACCTCTCTTTGATAATTGAAAACAGGTTATGGATTCCGGTTCACGACTTCGCGGACGGGAAAAGGGTTTTTACTGAAAGTTCAGTTCGAAATGGCTCTACCAGTGAAATTCAACCATCAATTCTTCAAGAGGGAGCTGGGTATGCATGGTTTTATGGTGAATTCCTAAGCTTCTGCTGTGTTCAGGTGTTTTTAGAATTTACAGAGAAAAAACCAGGTTTGATGGGAGGTTTTACGGACAAATACCTGTTTAATGGATTGCTTGGGTCGGAACAGCAGTTGGGTTCACACTCTGAAGCTTTGTGGTTGGTCTTGACTCGGTTGGCGAATTCTTCGTTGTAAAGCGCATGCAGAGAGTGCAAAAGTGTTTTTATAAAAAAGTGCAAAAAACACGTAAATTTGGCAAAATATGGCTTTTTTGGATTATTGGCGCGCTTTTTTAAATGACGTCAGCAAGTGGGTCTGGGTCGGATGATGTCAGCAAGACGTCATCAGGTGACGTGGCGGCCTAAGAACGGTCCACGGGGGCGGTGAGGTGGTGGCCAGGTGGACGAATGGAGGACAGGGTGCGCGGTCGTGGCGCTGACATAGGTGACCACAGGATGGTGACATAGGCGGACAGATATCATCATATCGGGCCCCCTCCTATACGACAAGGAATCTGTCAGAGGGGGCTCCGATGGAACATGGGGGCGACACGTGGATTCGCGTGACATCATCGTCTGACAGATATCAGACGATATCTGTCGGACGTCGGGGCCCCTCCGAAATCCACGACGACCGTTGGATTTAAGGAGCGAGATCTAACGGCTATCGAGAAGGGAATATGTGTGGAAGATACGGTCAACGGGCGGTTATCTGTCGGACGTCGGGGCCCCACCGAAATCCATGACAACCGTAGATCTGGAAAGGCTTGATCGGACGGATATCGGACCAACAAGCTGCACGGAAGATATGGTCAACGAGCGGCTTAAAATAATAATATTTATTGATAATTGCGCCTGGCGGGACCCTTCGGGTTTTCAACAGATTTCAATAGCTTTTCAATGTTTTCTTTTGTAAAATCATATATACCCGTCAACTTTTAGAAAAAGGCGAAAAATAAAGGTTTTCATGAAATTTTTCGCATAAAGCATATGAAGGACAAAACTTAGGATAGGCGGGTTTAATAAAATTTCATGAAAAAGGTGCATAATGGCTCCCGACCTTAGGATAGGGTGGGGAAAGCGGATTTCATCATTTTTTAGCCTTGTAGTGGGTATAAAGGTACAAAAAAGGGTTTTTCGAGGGTTTTTTAGGCAAAATGGAGAGTTGGCTATGAAGATAGGCCCTGATAGAGAAGAGGGGTTAGGCTTGGGTTCTTGAACTTAACCAGGTGTTAATCCAATGCCCTAGTAGTGAAACTTATGGCTATAATGCCAAGGAGGGGATAATTATACATTGTTTAGGGTTTATACACCATGGTGTTATAATAGTAGGGAAAGTGCAGCATAGGGAGCTAGATAATAGAGTTAGAGGTTAATATGGGGGAAGAAAGGTGAATGAGGAGTAATACTACTAAGATTTCTTGGAAATAACTTAGTTTAAAGAGTAGATCAAAATGAAAAGATTTTTGCACAAGAAATGTGGCTTTTAAAGGCATAAGAACCCACATAAGACCTTGAGTCTCTCTTATGAACACAACTTGTGAAGGGATGTTAGTAATGAGTGGCAAACAAAAGGAAAAAAGGGAAGTTAGACATGCTCCACTGTGTTGTTTTGCCTGTACTTGGTTAGAAAAGTTCATCTTGGAAGGAACACCACTTCTGCAACCCCATCTACCTACCCAACTATTTTGCCTAGCATTTTTTTGTTTCTTCTTGGAGGGTGCATTTGGACTTGCAGACCCTTGATGTGCCTTTTCTTTTTCATTGGCTTTTTGCTTTGATTTTCTATCTAGCACTACCCTTATTTCTTCCAAGGCCCTAGATTAAGCAGTTGGGAACCTTAGTTTCTCTACCTAACTACTGATCTGCCAAGATTAAACAGTTTGGACAGATTTCTTTCTCTATTCGACAACATAAATTGAAAACATGGCATGATCCAGATTAGACTGTTGGGTCATCCATCAAAACTTTAATAGGATAAGGCATGTACACACCTTGTCTTTCCTTGCAAATATGGAACCTTTGTAGCAGCAAAGTAGATCATATTTGGCACTTGAATTTGCCAATCATGAAATATGAAACCTATTGGTATAGGTATCCAACAGTGGCTCCACATGGGGATGGTTTTTCTTCTTGAAATACCAAGAACAGCAGGTCATTATGCCTTGGCTTTTTAGCTACTGCTTTCAAAACATGGAGCTTTTTCACCCCTGATCCCTCAAAATGCAGACTGACCTATTTATAATACCTACTGTAGTCCAGTCTTTTCTTGCATCTGCAAGATTCTTTGAAATTAATTTATTCACATGTTTTAGAGATAACAATATATACAACAAATTATGTACAAGAGCAGGCATGCTGTATTTATGGAAGGTAGTCAAAATAGTGCTTCAGCATCCTACCATTGACAGGACCTTCATCCAAGTCAGTTTTATCCAAATTTTCAAGAAAGTAGGTGTTATTTCCTTGTACTGCTTGGATGAGAAATGGTCCCCTCCAAAGGGAATCAAACTTTCCATGCTTTCCTTTGTTTTCTCTCCTTGAATCCCACTTGAGAACTTTGTCCCCCATGTTAAAATCCTCAGCCTTGGTCCTTCTATCAAAAGCTTTCTTGAGCTTCTCTTGTAAGACCTGTACTCTGTTGTAAACTTGGTCCCTGGTTTGCTGTAAGCATATAATCTGATTCACCCTCCTTTGCATATCATTGGGCTCAGCTTGAATTTCTTGGAGTAGTTTCATAACAAGGATCCCTAGTGATGAGGGGAACTTGGCTTCTAATCCATAGACTAACTCACATGGGTTGACCCCAATTGATCTTTTGGTTGTTAATCTATCTGCCCATAAGGCATTGACAAGTTTCTTATGGCAATTCTTCTTGTTCTCCTCCAACACCTTCTTTATCATATTTACCAAGCTTTTGTTTGATGATTCTTCCAGGCCATTTCCTTGGGGATAATATGCAGTAGAATGGCCCAAAGTAATGTGGAATTTGTGACAGAAGTTGACCATCTTTTTGGATCTGAAAGCAGCAGCATTGTCTGTTATTATTTTATCAGGGCATCCAAATCTAGCAAGGATATTGGTCTCAAGAAACTGTATGATAGTGGAATCATTTGCTTGTTTGCATGGGATTGCTTCAATCCACTTTGTGCAGTAGTCTGTTGCTGTCAGAATCCATCTATGTTGGCCTGAAGATGAGGGGTTGATTTCTCCAATGAAGTCCAGGCCCCATTGCTGGGATGGTCTCTCTGTTGCAATAGGCCTTAAAGGCAGTGGCAGCAATTGTCTCTTTCCTTCAAAAACTTGACATTTGTGACATGCAGTTGTGAATTTCTTGACATCAGAGAAAATAGTGGGCCAATAGTATCCAGCCCTAAGTATTTTGTCCACAGTGGACTTCCAATATAGATGCCCACCACAATCAACTGCATGAAATTCTTGCATGACCTTGTTAGCTTCATCTTCAATCAGACAATTCAACAAGATGCCCTCATGGTTTTTCCAAAACAGATTTTCTTCCATGACACAGAATTTTAAAGCTTTCATTTTTAAGAACCTACATTTAGTTCTGGACAGCCCTGGGGGAGCACACAGGTTTTGTAACACATAACAAATATCAGAATACCAGGGGGATTGTTCAAAGGCTACATTGATCTTTGGAGTTGCCAACTCCTGTTCACTGTCCAGTTGGTTAATGTCCAGGGCTTGGAAATTTGTTTTAGACATTAATTTGGCCAAGCCCTGGCCTTTTATTAGTTTTGTAGGTTTTATTTCTATATCGAATTCTAGAATGTTTGCAATCAATTTTCCTCTTCTACCCTCCAAGTTTTCTTGAGTGAGTATATCTTTGACAATTGGGCTTGGCACATAGGCTATTATATGGGAGTACAGGATGTAAATCCTAAAGTCCTTAATAGCTTTAACCAAAGCATATGCTTGTTTTTCCATGATCTGGTACTTGAGGGGAGCATCTCTGAGAGCTTTACTAAAGAAAGCAATGGGTTTCTCATTCCCTTGGTCATCTTTCTGTATTAAAACTGTAGCAATTGTGTGCTCAGAGGCAAAGGAGAATATGATGAACTCTCTATCAAACTGAGGGTTAGTTAGGACAGGGGTTTGGGTAAGGGCCAGTTTTATACCTTCAAAGGCCTGCTTGGCTTAAACAGTCCATTTGACCTTTGAATCTTTCTTCAGCATGTTATTTAATAGTCTGCTTAGTTCTGCTAAGTTTGGGATGAACCCCTCAAGAAATTGATTTTTCCCAAGAATCCTTGCAGTTTTTTGACATTTCTTGGGTGGGGCATTTGTAGGATAGCTTGTATCCTGTCTAGATCTATTCTAATGCCATCTTTAGAAATGATGTGGCCCAATAATTTACCTTCCTCTAAGCCAAACAGGGATTCTTTGGGATTCAAGGAGATTCCATATTTTCTGCATTTTAGAAATATCTGCCTCAAATGTTTCAAGTGGTCTTGGTCGGATTTTGAAAAAGGTGTGAGATCATCCAAATAAATGACAA
>APFE031197878.1:2883-18723 GCA_000404065.3 Pinus taeda
ATATAAGCAAACATCACTCAAAGACAAGGGTTGTCAGAAACTATCTCCAAAATTCTACGGACCATATCAAGTACTTCAGCGCATTGGAGAAGTAGCATACAAGTTGGTTTTGCTGCCTACTGCAAAAATCCATGTAGTTTTCCATGTCTCATGCCTCAAGAAAGTGATTGGGAACAATTGCAGAATTCAAACCAGTCTACCTGAATTGGATGAGGAAGGGTCAATCTGGCTCCAACCTGAACAGGTCCTGGACACACGAGAACGGCCCCTGTGTGGCCGAGTGATTAAGGAAGTCCTCGTCAAGTGGAAAGACACCTCTCTAGAAGATGCAACTTGGGAACCAGCCACTATTCTTTAGGAGTTTCCGCAGCTTCAGCCTTGAGGACAAGGTTATTCTTAAGGGGGAGGGCATGTTAGGGTCCCACCCTAACCCCCTTATTTATGTAGTGGGATCACGTCATAATAAAGAGTCAATAAAGCCCATATTAATAATTGTAAGTGGTTAACCCGCTATTAATGACGGGACCACAGGTTTAGTTGCAAATGGGGCCTAGTATTAGATAGATGGTATTAATAAAACCCATGGTATTGATCCATGGTATTACATGTATGAGTCATATATAAAGGATAGAGACTCCCTGTGAGGAGCATCGTGTTTTGAATCGAGCTCTGCTCTATTGGAGGTTGCCCCCTCGAAGAGGCCAGTGAACATTGCTTTCTGAATAATAAAATATTTGTTGTTGACTCTCACTATTCTATGTTATGGGTATTTTTCTTCGCATATTTTGTATTTGGGTATCTTTTGCAGGTTAAAAGCATAACAGTGGTGTTGAATACTTCGTCACCTTCATTGAAGACCACCCAAGGAAAACTTGGATATATTTTTTGAAAACCAAGGACAAGGTTTTCTGTCAATTCAAAGAGTTCAAGGTTCTGGTGGAGAATCTGACAGGGAAGAAATAAAAGTTTTGCACTCAGATAATGGTGGAGAGTATGTCGATAAGGACTTCACTGATTTTTGTGCTAAGGAGGGCATCAGAAGACAATGGAAAACTCCTTACATTCCGGAGCAGAATGGAATAGCAGGAAGAAAGAACAGGACTATCGTAGAAGTAGCTAGGGCCATGATGTATGATCAGGATATGCCAAAGTTCTTGTGGGCAGAAGCCTGCAAGACGATTGTCTATGTGCAGAAAGAACTCCACATCGAGAATTGGGCAAGATTACTCCAGAGAAAGTCTTCATAGGGAAGACAACTGAAGTCAACCATTTCAGGATATTTGGGAGCTTAGCATATTGTCACATACCCGAGGAAAAGAGGAAGAAGTTGGATCAAACTGCAGAGAAAGGATATCTAGTGGGATATAGCAAGAACACTAAGGCGTAAAAAATCTATCTTCTAGGGAGCATGAAGGTAGTAGTTCGACGAGATGTGAAGTTCATGGAGGACAGGGCTTTCAGAAAATCTCGAGAAATTCCTTCCAAGGAGAAGTTGAAAGATTCGTCGTTGGTCAAACCACTTCGACCAATGGAAGTAAAGAATTCTTCCTCAGATCAAGAAGAATCACGGGAGGAGGAGGAGCTAACAGAATCACCTACTACCAAAGGAAGGACGCGCAGGGAACTTCGTCAGATTCTGCGAGATGCAGAGGATTTCATCGGTGCACCAAGAAATAATAAAAGGGAGAGAAAACAGCCAGATAGATATCAGGCATTAGTAGCTCAAGATGGGGAACCTATGAGTTTTCAGGAAGCTGATCAACATCAGGTTTGGTTGGATGTGATGGTAGAAGAATACAACTTCATCATGGTGAACGATGTTTGGGAGGTTGTGCCAAGGCCTCAAGACAAATTGGTGGTAGGTTCGAGATGGATCTACAAGATCAAATATACTGCAAATGACAGCATGGAAAATGCAAAGTCAGGTTTGTGGCTAAGGGGTATGCTCAAAAGGAAGGAACTGACTATGAAGAGACCTTCGGATCGGTAGCTAGGTATACCTCTATTAGATTCGTGATATCTCTTACAACACATATGGGATGGGAGATTCATCAGATGGATGTCAAAACGGCATTTCTGAATGTGGTGATAGAAGAAGAGGTATATATTGAACAACCAAAAGGCTTTGAGACACGTGATAAGAAGTCCCATGTATGCATATTGAAGAAAGCCTTGTATGGGCTGAAACAGGCACCTAGAACATGGTATGGTTGAATTGATGGCTACTTGCAGAAGATGGGATTTGTCAAGAGTGACACAGATCCAAATCTCTACTATCTGGTTGTAGAGAATGACCATCTAATCCTAGTATTATATGTGGATGATCTCTTCCTAACAGGGTCATCCAGGTTCATCGGGGACTGCAAGAAGAATCTAGCCATAGAATTTGACATGAAGGATTTGGGACAAATGAATTATTTCATGGGGTTGGAAGTTTGGCAGCAAAAGGGGGAGATCTTCCTTGGGCAAGGGAGATATGCTACAGAAATTCTGAAGAGATTTAGGATGGAGGATTTTAGACCCATGGCTACTCCAATGATCACCAACTGGAAGAAAATTGATGCATCAGAAGAAAAGGATGTTGATCCCACCTTATACAGGTAGCTCATAGGGTCCTTGATGTATCTGGTCAATACCAAGCCAGACATTTGTTATGTTGTCAAAACCCTCAGTCAGTTCATGGTGGAACCAATGAGGGCGCACTGGGCAGCACCCAAACATGTTCTCAGATATATACAAGGAACAGTTGATTATGGACTCCTGTACACCAGGAGTAAGGATATCAAATTTAGTGGATTTACTGATGCAGATTGGGTTGGAAGTTCAGTGGATTGGAAAAGTACCTTTGGGTATTGTTTCAACATTGGATCAGGAATGACCTCCTAGTGCAATAGGAAATAGAAATCCATAACTTTGAGCTCACCTGAGGCAGAATATATGGTTGTGAGCCTTTGTGCGAGGCCATATGGATTAGAAAATTTCTTGTCAGCTTATTTAGAAGAAAAATGGAGGCGACTAGGATCATGTGTGATAATCAGAGTTGCATCATCTCTTTGAGAATCCAGCGTTTCATGATCAGTCAAAACATATTGATATTCGATGTCACTTTGTCAGAGACTATGTCTAGCGAGGAGCTGTATAGTTGAGCTACACTCCTACAGGAGAGCAGGTGGCAGACATTGTTACCAAGGCCCTTGGAAGAACGAAGTTTGATTATTTCAGGGAGAAGATGGGGATGATAAAAAATCCATTTCAGTAGCTGAAATGGGTATGATGTTGCAGTGCAGTAGCATGATGCAACATGATGAGAAGAGGTTGCAGTACAGATGCAGTGTTGGGAAGAAGGACCAGCAGCAACACGGACGCAGAGGGAGTTGCAGCGTTAGGAGAAAGGCCCAACAACAGCACGGATGTAGAGGGAGTTGTCATACGGATGCAATGGTGGCAGTGGAAGAGCCATGGGAAGTAGTACAAGATGCACCATTGCAGAGGATGTTGGGTGGGGAGGCCTAACATCAACACAAGTACTTGTGTCATATAATCAGAGTGATACTCAGTGTGGAGTATCACTAGAGCACAGTCCTTGCTAAGAGGGAGTGTTTATTTCGGGTAGCATCAGATGTGCTCTAGCCATAAAAATTGGTGGAGAGGCTAAAGCACATGAGATATCCAAGACCCATAAATGGTTTGGGAAAATCCTATCCGGTTTGGGAGATATTAAAATAATTAATATTTTTAATGGAGTTCCTAAGTCTAAACTTAGGAAAAATAAAATATTAATGGGTATTAAAATAAAACTGGGTTAGAAGGTTCGAAAATTCATGGATCAAATCAAATATAATCTTAGCCATTGATTAGATATTTAATCTTGGTTGTTGAAGGACCAACGGGAAAAGTATAAGAAGAGGCTTGAGGGTCAGTTGGAGAACACACTAAGGGAGACCAGTCAGTTCGGTTTCTGGAGCAGGGTCAACTGAGAAATTTGAACTGGAGGTCTGTATTGCAACAAGAGGTAGCAGATACTAAACAGAGAGTTAGGAACAACACCATAAGATCAGCGCAGAGGTTAGAGAGGTAGACACAGAGGCAGCAGAACTACGCAGTCACTGGAGGGCCTAGGTGGGTGACACAGAGAGGCAGACGCTGACACAGAGGATCTGGGAGTTGGGCAGAGGCTAGCAAGCTTGACGTTGAGTCTTATAGAGGTGCTAAAGAATTTATCTCTGTTGGGTAAGCCAGTTTGGCACCTAGTTGTACTGAAGAATAATTGATTAATAAAATCCTCCTCTGCTGCACCGATTTTCCCACATTGGGTTTTTCCAGGGAAATTTGTCCAAAAATATTTGTGTTGATGTATTTGATTCATGTGCATGTATTTGTTTCTGTATTATGGTGTGATATATCCAGCAGAATTTATTTTAATTCTTACTGAAGGGTTTCCGTAAATAACTTATTGGAAAATAAGTAGGTAAAATAAATTAGTTGTTGCAGTGATAGAATTTTCACATACAGGGACATCTTCACCTCACCCACAGGGGCACCCCTACATTTTCAGGTCAAGCATTCCATTGATATGAACCCAAGCACACCACCACTCAATAGGCTATTCTACCGACTCTCTGTTCTAGAGAACTGTGAAATTAAGAGTTAGATTCATGAGTTATTGCAGAAAGGGCACATCAGGTCAAGTTCATCACCCTGTGGGAGCTCAATCATGTTGGTACAAAATAAAGACAACACCTGGAGGCTCTATATTGACTATCGGGCGTTGACAAAGATCATTGTCCGGAATAGGTATCCAATCCCACATATTGATGACCTTTTGGATCAGCTCAAGGGGGCCAAATATTTCAACAAGATTAATTTGAAGTTCGGTTATCACTAGGTGTTAATCAAACTCTTTGATGTGTGGAAGACTACCTTCGAATCCAAGGAGGTCCTTTTTGAATGGCTCGTCATGCCTTTCAGGTTGATGAATGCCCCTACAACCTTCATGAGGTTGATGAACGACATGTTACGACCCTTCACCAACTCATTCATGGTAGTGTATTTGGACAACATCCTGATCTTCAACCAGAGTTGGGAAGAGAACCTACACCATATTCAGCAAGTCCTCCAAACCCTACGAAAACAAAAGTTATGTGCCAATTTGGAGAAATGCACTTTTGGTATGACCCAATTTCAATATTTGGGGTATATCATTGATGAGTGAGGTGTGCATGTGGACCTAGCTAAGATACAAGTTATTCAAGATTTGCCAGCCCCAACCACTCTAATAGAGATACGCATCTTTCTCGGTCTTTCCAATTTCTACTGCAGGTTCATGTTGGGTTTCTCTCATATCACTTAGCCTTTGAGTCAAGTCACAAGCAGCAGAGCGAAAGCAAAGTTCTTATAATCTGAATCCCAACAGAAGGTGTTTGTTGATTTGAAGCATCGCCCCTTCTTTGCACCAGTGCTCACATTACCAGACCTGCAATAACGATTTGAGATTGAGACAAATTCCTTTGACTATGCTATCGGGGCAGTTCTTACTCAGTAAGGGCATCTGATGGCATATCACAGTGAGATACTTTCAGGTATCCCACCAATGACAAAGAAATATATTCCATTGAGCATGTTTTCCAGCAAACGAAGCATTACATTATGGGGAAGGAAACAATCATCCACACAGAGCACCAACCCTTGTAGTTCATATAAACACAAGGAAAGTTGCAGAGCAATCGCCATTAGAAATGGTCCACATACCTGCAATAGTTCCATTTGAACATCAAGTACAAGAAGGGAAGCACTAATAAAGTCGCAGATTGCCTCAACTAACCGTCGATCATAGTGTTGACCAATGTGCTCGACTCTTGTGGATACAAGGCTTCAAAATGACCACATATTTATAAGATTGATCCAGAATTTGGCACCACATACTAGATGTTCTTGGAAGATAAGCAAGTTCTTGACTTTCACCTCTAATACACACTGTTTTGCCACCTGGGACACCTCTATGTTCCTTCAAGCGAGTGTGCCAAGATGATTTGGGAGGTGTACTACAGTCGGATCACTAGAAATTTTGGGGTAGAGAAGACAATGCAGTGGTGCATACGTATTTTTATTAGTTGAACCTTCAACGGGATGTTGGAAAGTACATCATATCCTACACTACCTACGTCATTGCCAAACCTACAATCAAGAATAAAGGCATGTATACTCCCTTTTGTACTCCTAGATGACCCTGGGAATCAATATCCATGGATTACATGTCAGAACTTCTTTCTACCAAGCATGGCAACGACTGTGTTTTCATGGTCGTCAACAGATTCTCTAAGATGGCTATTCTGGTTGCCTGCAAGAAGAGTATCATAACATAAGCCAATGCCAAAATCTTCTTTGAACAAGTATGGGTACATTTTTGGATCCCACAATCCATTATCTCCAATCAAGACAGTCGGTTCCTAAGTGCATTTTGGTCAAGCCTTTAGTCTTTGTTCGATATCAAGCTTACTAAGTCCACGACCTTCCACCCCCAAACTGATGACCAAATAGAGGTTGTTAACAGAATGATCATGCACATCCTGCACATGTACAACTTGAAGCATCCATACCGTACATGGGATGAGAGCCTTTCCTATGTCAAACATAACTACAACAAAGATCTCCACAACTCAATTGGCCACAACCCCTTTCAGGTGGGATTAGAATTCCAACCACTATGTCCCATTAATGTTGCCATACCATTTGTAGCTACTTAGGAAGATTTAGCTCATGTCCAGTCCGAAGCTGACAGGGCTAATAACTTCATTGACAACATTCATCACATCTTCCAGCAAGTCCATGACATATTGGATAGAGCAAATGCCAAGTATAAACAATGTCATGATCAGGATCATGTACCACACAAGTTCCAAGTGGGCGATAAAGTTTCGTTACATTTCCAAAAGGAGCACCTCATTGGGCCCCACCATAAGATTCACCTGCTCTCATATGGGCATTACACCATCACTAAGGATGTAGGGGACAATGCCTTCGAGCTCAACATTCCATCATTCCTTGGCCAACACTCAACATTCAATGTGGACCAGTTGCGACCATAATTTCCCCCATTGTTGGACACGCCAGACATTGTTGAACAACTAACACCAACATAGCTCAACCTAAGCTGCATTAAACAATCCACAACTAATAGGATCATGGACACGAAAATCAAGAACAATCGCCAATAAAGGATCTAGCTATATCGAGTTGTCAAAGCGGGCCAACTCCTTCACCGGGGCAAGTGGCTCACCAGGGACCAAGTTCAACAGAAATTTCCTCACCTCATGGAGGCTTTGTACGCAATGGGGACCATTAATTCCAAAGGGGGGAGGATAGATCCAAATGGATATTAGTGTTCACCCACCTAATCCACCTAGACCTTTAGTCAGTTTCATCATTTTCCTGTATTATAACACAATTTACTATTTTTAACAATTTTTCGGTCCTGAACTTTTAGAGTTGTTTTGACCCCATAATCGGTGTTTTTCTTCGAGTCTTGAACTTTTGTAGTTGTTTCTAATGAGGTATCTTATGCGCCAAACGAATATCATATGGCCAAGTTACCACCCCTAGGAAGTTGGTTGCCCAACTAACCCTAACGGGGCCAACAAACTCTTGGTGTTCCATCTCCTAGGGTTAGGTTTTTGGTTTTTTAGGGTTTCCTCTTATTCTTCAATAATAAAAGGCCCTTAAATCTCATTGTAATATAGTTCATAGGCATGTAACCGCCACATCTCTTCTCAGATATAAGCTACCATCGTCTGAGCTAGTTTATTTCCATTCTAGTTGTAAACATCTTTTAGTGCTTTGATATTAATCAAATGAAGATTTATTTTTGCCACATCTCTGTGTTTATGTTTATATCAGTGTTCTGTTGTGTTCCTACGTAACTTTGGATCACTAACCAAGGTCACCCCTCACATTGTGGTGTTGGGGTTATCCTTCATATCAATCAAACACACTTTTTACTTTGTCAATATGCGCTAGGCAAGGGCTCAAGCAACAAAGTTGAATTCACATCCCTATGGCTCCTAATGGAATTGGCACGAAAGAAAGGCATGACCAAATTACATGTATTAGGGGACTTTAAAATTTCATTAGACTGGGAAAATCGCAAAGTGGAAATCTCTAACACTGGTCTCGAGTCGCTTCTCAATGATATTCGAACTGTTGTGGATTCTTTTGAACATTTCTCATTTGATCGCATCTTATGTGAATTAAATATGGAAGCAGATAGGCTTTCAAAACAAGGTTTTTCCTTGCCAAATGGATCAATTGGCATTTATGAGAATGCATATGATGCACAGATGGAGTATTTGCGGACAAATCCCCCCTTCTAGAAGTCTCCTTATTTCCCTCATCTTTTTATTGGGCCATTTGTATTGTAAGCTATTTTCTTAGTATATATCTTTAAGGTATTTAAAACCTCAGGACCAAAGATGCTCTTAATAGAAGTAAGGACATAGTTATAATGAGGGAAGCTTGAGATATTCATATCTGATCACTAAACCGACAAATGACAGACAACAAATGCATATATTTTTCCTCTAAATATATATACAATATTTTTCCTTTGAAAAAAATTATGCTTAAGACAGATTTAAAAAACAAATAATGTAAGTTATTAGATAAATAAACACTTTTATAATATTTTAAGAAAAAATATAATATAAATACTTAATAAAATATTTAATTTTGATTTGGAAAAAGATATAAAAGTTTGGTATAAATATTTTGATAAAATAAATATATACATGTTAAAGCAACATGTAAACAACTGGAGTATTTATTAAATAATAAAATATTATTAATTGTTGTCAAGTCCCATTAGCACAATCGGTTGAGGATGGGCCTCGTTAGCAAGGCAACCCAAGATCAAACCTCACGAAGGTTGTTGCGCCTATGTTAGAGGGAGGAGACATGCTAAAATCTAGTCATCTTAAGACTGGTGTGGCCCAGGCCGGGTGTGATCCTCGAGTGATTTTGATGGCTTAGATGCCCCTGGGTCGCGGTTCTCAAACCACAAGTCAAGACTGGATAAACATAGATCACTTGAAAAACAATATATATATAATATTATATATATATATATATATATTATATTAATTACCAAAAAAAAAAAGAATTTTCAGCTTTTCTCTACAAATTCTGGGGTTTTTTTCTGTATAGTCATATATACTTGGCTTCGCTAGAGGGGGATTTCCCCCCTCCTTTAGCTAGATTGTTTTGGGAGTCCATAATGACTCTAGATCTACTAGTATTCCCCATCAATCCCCTCATCATCAAAATCCTTTTCATAGAGCAGTTATATGAAGTGGGGTTTCTCGTTTAAAAGCAAACTCTCCACTATGTGCATTGTGGCAAGTTAGAAATCTAGGGAGTTTCTTTTCAAAAAGTAGTGCAAGATCCAAATTACGAGGTTAAATCTAGTATGATCATATAATACATCCAATATATGCAAGATCATACCCTGATATGCAAATTTATTGGATTATGGCTCTCTGAAAAGGCTTTGATTGGGTGGATCCGAAATAAATAGAACCCCCATGGTCAAATAGAATTAGAGTCAGGGGTTAAGGTTTTTTTTTTTACAGTCATTTTCCCTAGCTTAGAAGATAGATGTAACAACCCTTTTGGTTGCCTCCTCATGTAAACGTTATTATGTAGATTTTTCATTGTAAATAATTATGAAAATTTAAAAATGGTTGGATTGAGGAAGGACATGAATTCAGAGCTGTGAGGAGGAGGAGTTGATTGGAAATTTTTCAAGCTCATAATTTTGTATTTATTTTGCCTCTTTTCTTGTTGAATTAATGGACATGTAGTACAAGCATTTAACATGTGTATGGGACTCCTAAGCACAGGACAAGCCTATAACATCGCCTGCTCTTGAGGAGCTTGTTGGTGTGGTTAACACAAAAAAGGAAGTGGTGTGTGGGAAGAACACAACAAAGAAGTACATGCAAGACATTGATATGTGTGGAGAGGAGAACAAAAAGGTATGCATAGTTAGCTTGGGAAAGTATGCACACAAGGAGAAGGATATATACAATATGATGGTATGCAAGTATGCTTGACACATAGCATGCACTCAGGAAAACAATAGATACCCAAAAGAGAACAAAGCACACACACATAGGGGAGATTCATTTAGTCACATAACTAGCTGGCGAAGTCTGTAGTAACAACAAGCAAAATACTAAAGAGGACTCAATAAAATGGTCAGACAGACATAGAAGAATCAAAACATTGGATTAAAGGGGGAACACAGGCGTGCATGGTTGAGGGATGACAAGTGTTGGGCAGGACATTGGATTAAAGGGGGAACACAAGCGTGCATGGTTGAGGGAATGACAAGTGTTGGGCAGGTGAAGCCATAGTGGGTTTGGGAAATCTTGTCAGGTTTGTAAGTGGAACCACTATGTTTTTGTACTAATGTGGTGTCATTTTACAAGTGGAGACACCAAGTTTTAAACTCTTGTTGGGTTTAACAGGAACCATATTGTTCTCTAGATTCCTCGGTGGTTTTATTGATTGGCTGTTTTACATTTCCCTTGAACACTTAACTCCTCGGGTTATAAATATAGCTTGAAGGTGGTTAGCTCCAAGAAAGAATTGCAATGCAGTTGACCTACAATTTGGTGGAGAGTTGAAGTCCCTCCCTCAGTTTCCAATCATTTCAATATTAATAAGGTAAGTATATTTACTTGCATACTGTGTATACATATTTGCATTGTGAATGATGAATGTTGTTATGTATTGTAACAATGGGTGTTTTAGCATTGTTGATGAAGAACATGTTGTTTCCTTTATATTGCCATGTAAAAATCAAGTGATGATCCTCATGGCATGAGGGACTTACGGATCATTGTAGTTGTTGATAGGTTTCCTAATTTACAAAGTTATTTACATCATAATGACTAATAATGTAATAATGCATGACATATTAATGGATGTTAGGTCCCTATAATACTAGTGATTCCCCCATTACTATTGTCATTGTAGCCCTTATTGTTATTATTGTGCCCTTATTGTCCCCATATTGTTATTAGTGTTCCCCATAGAAGCCCATTATTTTTATTGTTGTGCCCTTATATTATTATTGTTATGTCGTCTTTGATTATATTGTCACCCCTTAGACTCCTATATATAGAAAGGAGGTTTAGTCATTTGTATCATCCAAGAATTGTTCATTTGTGTAATGTAAAGGAGGTTTCCCCCTCAAAGAGGTTGATTTCTAAGGCGTTGATCTATCTTTTCTATCCTTTTGTGGGTTGGTTTCATAACATTTTGTATTAGAGCTTTGGATTTTAGGGTTTTGCTGCTCCAAACAGGGCATCATGGCATTTTCGCTATAACTTTTTTTCTGCGACGTTTCGAAGTGAAAAAAAAACCCATTTGAGAGGAAACCTCTCTGAACCTCGTGTCCTAATTTCAAAATTTTTCTCGCTATATTTTTTGAGATATGATACAAGGTAGTTAAGGTTTTTACAGGCTCTGGAATTAAATCCCAAATACATGACCTTGGGAAAATCGTCATAACTTTCTCTCTGAGTATCAGATTGAAATTTCGTAAGAAGTTACAGAAAGAGGACAAAATTTAGTTTTTTGTGCATCATTTTTAGGTCTGAAGGTTGAAACAGTGACACGTGGCACATCGTACAAGTTATTAGGTCATCTTGCGAGATTGGGCATAACTCTTTCTTGGAGAATCCAATTTCGATCAGACTGGTGGTGTTGGAAAGAGAACTGAGAGGGCCACCACAGTTCGCAATTTCAGACCCTGGAGATTTGAAATTCTAGAGATACATTAGATTCAATATCGAGCTCCTACAAAGTGAAAAAAGGTGTGTAGTTTTTTTTTTTTGAAGGAATTCAAAGGGCATAGTGAAGCATAATTATCATTAATTGATGCCTTGAAGAAAGAAAATGGAAACACTTAGTAAGCAACCTTAAATCTCTAGCATGACTTATGAAGAATAGGAAGAAATGCAACATGATAAATCAAGATTGCGAGACCAAGTGCAATAAAATCCACTCTCACAAAAAGTAACAGAAGCTAAGATGGATGGTTTAAAGAAAGGTGTGGAAGCTAAGATGGATGGCATGGAAGACAATATGGATGGTTTAAAGAAAGGCATGGAAGCTAAGATGAATAAGACGGAAGCTAAGATGGATGGTTTGGAAGCTAAGATGAATGACGTGGAAGCTAAGATGGAAGGAAAAATGGAAGATTTGAAGACAGATTTGACAAAGTTGCTACAAGAAATTCTTACTAATGTTGAAACGGTAGTAAAGGAAACTCATTATGAGAACAAAAGAAATGTTAATCATGATTTCATAGACTCTAACGTTGGATTGAAGACCCACCATGTTCCAAAGATCGATATGAGGAAGTTTGATGGCAATGATCCTGTAACATGGATACTACATATTGGAACAATATTTCGATCTCCATAATGTGCAAAACACACAAATGGTACACATTGCAACTCTTATTGGAACCAAATCAGTTTGTATGTTATTGATAGCTTTGCTCTCGTAAACAAATTGCCACTTGGGTAATTTTTACGGAATAAATGATAACATATTATGAGGATACAAAAAGCAACACTTTTTTGAGCCAATTGATAAATCTCAAACAAAAGGGTTCAATGATGGAACACATTGAGGACTTCCAAAAATTGAATATAAGGGTAAAATATATTCTAGAGGAGCATATGATTGATGTGTTCATAGTGACTTTAAAGGATAACATCCAACATGAGGTTCATCTTTGGGAACCTGATTCATTGGAGAAGGCATTCAGGTTGGCAAGAAAAATGGAAAGCAAAATTATGGCAACTAGGAAGCCTGCCACTCACAACTATAAAGATGGAAGCGTTTTTGTCCCTAGCCTTCCACAACCTACAAGGTTGACACCACAACAATTGGAAGAAAAATGAGCAAAAGGGATTTGTTACAGTTGTGATAGAAAATACACTAAAGGTCATAAGTGTGTTGAGAAGAAATTATTTTACATAGATTGTGAAGAGGAGGAAGAAAAGAAACAAGAAACGTCAAAAGAAGAGGATATACACCAGGAACAAACCCTAGAGAAAGAAGAAATGAATCTGACCATATCTTGTAATGCATTGGCTGGAATTACCACTCCTCAAACTATCACAATAGAAGGACATATCAAGAAGAAAAAGGTAATTGTGTTGATTGATTCGGGCAGTACCCATAATTTTATTCATTGTGAGATAGCCAAGGAATTGAATTGCTTCCTATATCCGGCACCAAAGTGTCAAATGATGGTTGCAAGTGGAGGAACCATAAATTGCTCTGGAAAGTGCCATAACATCAAGCTATCCATGGGAGAATATGTATTGAATAGCCCAATGCTTTCCATTCCAATGGGTGGTGTTGATGTTGTACTAGGAGTCCAATGGGTACAATAGCTTTTAATTTTCAAGAAATTTTCATGAAATTTTGTTTAGAAGGAAAGGAAGTTGAATTAAGGGGTATTGCAAGGAAACCAAGAAAGATAATTAGCTCTAACGGAATGACAAAGCTTCTAAAGAAAGAGCAACGGGGCGTAACTGCATAATTATGTGCTCTAGAGGTTCCCACACCAAAATCATCTATTTATCTAGATCTCCGAAAAGTCTTCGACAATCATTCCAAGGTATTTGAGACTCCCAAAGGCCTCCCACCTATTCGTGATCATGATCATGCTATCCTTTTGATTCTAGGAAGTGTTCCTCCAAACATCAAGCCTTACATATATCCCTATTCCCAAAAGAGTGAAATTGAACGTATGGTTTCCTAAATGCTAGAGGCTGGTATAACTCAACCTAGTCAAAGTTATTTCTTTGCTCCAATAGTATTGGTGCACAAGAAGGATGGATCATGGCGCATGTGTTTGGATTATAGGGAGCTCAACAAGCTTACTATTAAAGATAAATTTCTCATTCCTGTCATTGATGAATTATTGGATGAATTACATGAACCAATTTACTTCGCCAAGTTGGATCTTCGTTCAGGATATCATCAAATCAGAATGAAGACTAAAGACATTCCTAAAACAATGTTTAGAATTGATGAGGGTCATTATGAATTTTTGTTAATGCCTTTTGGGCTTACCAATGCACCTTCTACATTTCAAGGTTTGATGAATTCCATTTTCAAACCCTTCCTTAGAAAATTTGTGTTAGTATTTTTTAATGATATACTGATCTACAACAAGTCTTGGAAGAATCATGTTCAACATTTTGACAGAGTGCTCGAACTATTGGAGGAGAAACAATTATATGCAAAAAGCTCCAAATGTTTCTTTGGAGTATAAGATGTGGAATATCTGGGTCACATTTTATCTCATGAAGGTGTTAAGGTAGACCCTAGAAAAATTAAAGCCATTAATGAATGGAAAATCCCCACATCCATAAAGCATCTGCAAGGATTTATCGGGTTGATAGGGTATTATTGCAAGTTTGTTAAGAATTATGGGAGAATAGCAGCACCTCTAACAACATTATTGAAGAAATATGCATTTTCATGGACTCTAGAAGCAACAAAGGCCTTTGAACATCTTAAAGAGGCAATGTCCCAAGCACCGGTCTTAGCTACGTTGAACTTCAGAAAACCTTTATTGTGGAATGTGATGCCTCAGGAAATGGAAGTGGTGATGTTTTAATGCAAGAGGAAAGAACCATTGCTTTCTAAATTCGGCTAATAAAAAGAAAGTATTTACACAAAGCTATTTATGAGAAGGAAATGTTGGAAATACTACACGCACTTAAGAAATGGCAACCCTACCTAATGGGAAGACACTTCAAGGTAAAAAAGGATCATGATAGTCTTAGACACTTTTTAGAACAAAGATTATCTTTAGAAGAGCAGCAAAACGGGGTCACAAATATGTTGGGTATGACTTTGAAAGCATCTACAAAAAAGGGAAGCAAAATGTTGTGGTAGATGCACTCTCAAGAAAGGATGAGGATGTGGAAGTATTGCTTTGCACCATTTCTATTATCCAACTAGATTGGATAAACGAAGCAAGGGATGAATGGAAGAATGATGAAGAAGTGTGGGCACTCATTCAAAAGATACAACAAGATCCCAGTACATCTAATACATTTAGCTGGAAAAATGATTCATTATGGTACAAATATCGCTTATACCTTTGTAATATTTCCCAACTCAAACAAAATATTCTTATGGAATTGCACACTTCTCCCTTAGGGGGGCACTCAGGATTTTTAAAAACTTACCACAGGGTTAAGAAGGAATTTTTTTGGGATGGCCTTAAATCAGATATTCAAAAGTTTGTGGCGAAATGTTTGGTTTGCCAACAAAATAAAGTTGAAACAACCTTTATCCATTCCAAGCCAACATTGGGAGGAGGTTTCAATGGATTTTATCACAGGTTTACCCAAGTCTGAGGGAAAGAGTGTCATCATGGTGGTAGTTGACAGACGTACCAAGTATGCACACTTTTGTGCATTATCACATCCATTTAAAGCTAGTACAGTTTCTACTGCATTTATGGAAACAATTCAAAAGCTACATGGAAACCCAAAGATTATTGTAAGTGACAGAGATCCCATTTTCACTGAAATTTTGGACAGAATTATTTTCTTGTCTTGGTACTCAGTTAGCTCATAGCTCATCATATCATCCTCAATCTGATGGGCAAACTGAGATAGTAAACAAATTTTTGTAAGGATATCTTCGTTTATTTGTATCTGATAAACAGACACAATGGGTCAAATGGTTGCCTCTGGCTGAATGGTGGTATAACACTTCCTTCCATACAGCAACAAAAATGAC
>APFE031197891.1:3815-19513 GCA_000404065.3 Pinus taeda
AGCCAATAACTCAAGTCAAGACCAGGAGCTTTAGAAGATGGAAAGTAAGTTCCGCTGTGCTTTAATTTCAATTTCTTACAAAGGAGTAGATCTTGGTTAGGGTTTAAAGTAATTAGGAAAACCCTCAAAGTAAAACCAACACCATATTTATAATATTATATTGATACATATAATTACAAAGTTTATAATTATAATGATACACATAATCACTCACTTTTATAATTATAAATATACATATAATTACTAAGTTAGTGTAATAGCTTTTTGTGGGATGATCATTTGACACCTTATGGCCGACAAACTAATAGATATTCGCTCGTTTTATTGGATGATTGATCGTGTAATTCATGCTTCAGCCTAAATTTGGCAAGCTTAGTTCACAACATAGAATATTTCAATCCATTTTTTTCTTTATAAAGAAGTGTAATTATTCTTTAACTAAACCATGGTTGAGGAACAACTCAGAATTTGTTTCCATGTTATTTTCTCCTATTAAAAATAAATGCATGCTAAAAGGCCTAATATACTATATTATATTATAAAATTATGGAATAACTCTCACCAAAGAGCGAGGTAAGCAAGAGAGACTTACCGCTTGAGAGCGATCCATATGCAGAAAGGATACAAACAATTCTAATACTCATTAGTAATATACTTTAATAATATTCAATTAGATATAAGGATTTCAAACCATGCAGTTTAATATTCAATTAAATATAAGAATTTCAAACCTGGCAGGGACTACCATTGCGTACAACACTTGTTAAATAATATTTACATAAGAGCTATACACTTTAATTCATATGTGTATTATATTGTATGAAAGTAACCTTATATGTCCATTATCGTTTTTCGCCATTAAATATTGAAAGCATCTTATGTAGTGGTTTTAATATATCGCATCCTAAAACCAATTCTTATCCTTGCCACTCTAACTCTAGTCATGCACCCCTTTGCCTCTTTTACAATTACATTGTTGGAATGATGATTCCAAAAGGTCCATACAGAAAACATTAGGGAAATGTATTAATAAATATAAGCTTAAATGGAACATGTTTGCATGAATTATAATATGTGTAGAAGTGGATTTGGAAAAACAGATTTTATGAAGCAATAAATATAAGCTTGGATAGCTAGAATTATCTACAAAAATTGGATTATGAATAGTTGTAGTTTAAGTGAAAACTTGTTATGAGTCTGGTTATTTTTCTTAAGGATTTCAAGAATGCAACTCCTGCAAAAGTTTCCCCCTTTTAGAAAAGAAGTTGAATGATAGATTGTAAAAAGGAAGAACTAACGTAACCAGTGTATGCCTCCCTTAGCTCCACCTCAAAAAGGAAATGTGGTCCACTCAAAAAGTAAATGTTGTCCACTCAAATGGATTTGAAATTTTATCTTAGATGGAGGGGAAAGGCTCAACAATAGTAACAATCTCTACTTAATATTATCACTCTACTTCAACTAATTCTCATTCCAATAAATTTTTTCCCTTCTATATATACAGATTCTTAAGGTGAATCTTTGATCTTACTCCCAAAGAATATGCCACCGAAGAAATAAGAGTATATAAAGGAAGCTCAAGTAAAGTCTTATTTGCAGATTAGAGGTGTGCTAATGAGAAAGGAGGTGTGACAAGTGGAATAATATGATCCTAAAGAGGAGAGTTCCCAAAAAACTATGGAGGAAATCTGACGCAAGGTTTCCCTTGCGCATACCCACAGTATGCATATTCATGCAAAATACCACTTTCCCAGGCAATTGACTCAAAAAAGAGTCGAATCCTCATAAACTCAATGCTTAAGGCCCTCTTACCTGCAGTTCCATTGTTTCAAAACTCAATCACCTCGCCTTTACCTCCTATCGGGACTTTAAATCACCCTTCAACCTTCATTGAAGACTTTATTAAAGTCTTCCCTTAAATATTTCTTATCGACACATAATTCATTATAAAACCCATTAACAAAGGAATTAACTTTAAACATACCTTTTCGCCTACCATACAACCTGGTCACGTTTCTTGAGGCTATACCTCCATCGCAATCACTATCGGCTTATTCAACAGTCATACATATATACCTCATCGCCCTTCTCCTTCCAATATGCGACTATCGGAATACATATGTATATATTTTAGTCTGAAGGACTCAACCCACACTTTATAGAATACAAAGGGATTTCATTAAACTCCGCTCTGAAATCCTTTATTCGGATTTCAAATTCCATACACTCGCATATATAGAATCGTCAAATCCCCTACTTCCCCCCATCAAAATACACTATCGGCACTTGCTACCGCGATTCCATTTGACTTGTCAATATACGATTAGCAATTAGATCTGCCCGTCAATCTGACACCAAATCAGACGATTATCACTTAATCACAATATCGCAATCTCTACCTCCCATTGACTGTTGGCCCTAACTCCTCCGATTGCGATTTAGCGATACAATCGCGACCGTCGATCTAATATATGATCCGACGATTGAGATTTATTTGCATGATCGTATTTTGCTAATCCTTCAGGTCAGACCCTTTCACTTCAAAGTGCCAATATTTTCAAAAGGCTTATTCTGCCGTGACTTGATTCTGGGCATTGATCTAAATGATCCAATGGTTGTTGAGTGTCACCACTTCACTTCTCTTTCTTTCTGTTACCTGGGTTCTACGTTGTTCTATGGGTTTTGCTTGGTCGCCCGGGGTTTTTTTTTAACTGCACACTATCCTTCCTGAGCTTTGGGTTGATCATTCTAATGGATTTAACAATTCATTAAGATCCTCCTCGTCATGTTCTTCTCTATGTATTTGTCGAATTCCGCTCCTCTGCGTTCACGCACTTCGCCTGCATCTATATATATAATAATAATATATAATATATATATATTAATATATATATATATATATATATATACAATCCTCTGATGCATTCAACCATCATTCTACACTCAATCACACATTATACAGTCCTACTCAATTACTGTATATATAAATACAAATGAATAATTACATAATGGAATCCCTGTTCGTTAGGCGTGATCTTCAATATATGTGGCCTCAATTCATTATCTTCCCATTGTCTAAAGACACTCCAACCTACTATCTACTTTTCTCTTAACCTCTCCAACCTCTGTTCATGCCTTTTAGGCAAACATTTATACAATCGAGTTCTAAAACCACTTTCTAGTTTAAATCCCTGAATCCCTCAACAAAATCCTAAAATCTCTTTCTTGTTCCTAAAACTCCTCTCTAATCCCAAGATTCATGAACTGACTCCTAAACTAAGATTTACAATTAATTCTCAATCCCTCAATCTCTCAACTATCCTAAATCTCTCATGTTCTCTTACATTCGAGAACATTTACAATAAAGCCTCACAATATTCAATTAATTCCTACTCTCATTAAAATCACTCAAAACATTAAATAATTACATAAATCCAATACTTAGGAAACCAACTTCCTTGAAATACAAGACCCCCTATTTCTACTAGAATATAATGATAATATTGAGTTTGATGCTCTTGCATCAGACTCCCCATGTAAGAAAATTTATCACCACCTGGTCATAAGTTTGGATAATTGTTTTCTCCTGGATCCCAAACTTTATTTTGTAATCTGTCCTTGTTTGTCAATTTCTCTATTGTTGTTGTTGTTTGTTGTTGTTCTACAGGTCTCCATACTTTATGTTGTAATTCTCCACTTGCCCTGCTCTCAAAGTTTTCCATTGTTTTCCTCTTGTTGTCACTCCTTTTCTTTCTTGTTGTTGTCTTTCTCTGAGATACTTTCATCATTAATCTTCTTATCAACTCAATCTCTCTGTCCAATATATCCTCTGTCTGTTGATTGTTTCCATCTCTTGATTGCTGAACTATTATCCTTGTTGGTTCTTCACTTAATCTGATTGTTTCCTTTTCCTTTTTACCTTCTTCTCTATTGTTGTTTTGCACCTTTTCTGTTGCTACCACATTGTCTTTTAGAACAATTTCCTGTTTCTGGTTTATGCGTATGTCAGCTTCTTCTTGATTATTATTTATAACAACTTCTTTGTCATCCTTCTTCAGCAATCTATCCTGGACATTCATCCTCTGCTCTTCCAACTTCCTCCTTTGAAAGTCTAATTCTCTATATAACTCAATGATTTTACTTGAAGTGAACTTTGGAAATTTTACATAATCTTCCATTTCCTCATTTGTTATTGTCTCATTATCACATGGTCCTTCTTCCTCTGCAAAATCTTTCTTAACATCCTTCAGTAGATGTTCTTCCTCTTCTTCTTCCATTTGGCTATCCACTTGTGCTAAATATGTTCCAGCTTCTGCAACAACATCTTCAATTATAAGACAATCATTATAATAAAAAATATAAGGCCTTTGTACCTATTTTCCCTTTAGCAACACTTCAGTATGTTGCATTGATTTCTCTTCTGTCAGCATATCAGTATGTTAACCCAAACTCAAAGAACTCTTGAGACTATCAGCTAGTCTCCCCTTCTCATCATCTATTTCAATAATGTATTCCAACATTTGTCCACTGTAGTGAAGTGATTCTTTCCCAGCCTCTTTGTCATATTCTGCTTCAAAACTTTCATCTTCTGGAAGGTACTCTTTCACATCTTTGACAGCATTAAAAGACTGTTTATCTTCTTCGAAACTTGCAATCATACACAAATCATTAGTTTTAAAATCACAAGACCTTACGGTCTTATTTGATGTTTCAATCATCAAGTCTTCCGGCCTCTTCGAATCATTCATATGATTCAACTCCTCTATCTCTTCATCACTTTCAAAAAGTAATGGTCCACTTTCTATTTCACATATCGAAACTTCAACATTTCCTTCAGCATCTTCCTTTGGTTGTAGATCGACCCTTTCGAGCTTCTCTATCCTCTGTTTGGAATCTATAACCCGTTCAAGTTCCCTTAGTTCCTTCATCAACTGCATATTCACCTGTTGATTCCTCTTCTCTTGTAGCCCTTGCCACTTCACTTTCTTTCTCTTCACATAACCATGCTTCTGGTCTTCTTTATTTCTTTGTAACATCTCCATTAACACCTCAAGTTCAGTTTCTATCTTAGCCTTCTCCCTCTCATATTCCTCTTTTCTTAACTGTCTTTGTATGCCATTTTCCTTGGCATCCTTCTCCTTTTGTCCTCTATTGTGGTCTCTTTTAGAACCTTTGTTATGATTGTCACTAGTCATCATCCTCTTCATCTCTATGAGTTCCTCACTCACTTTACTATGAGTTGCACTAAAGCCTCTTCAACAACAAGTCTTGTCCTGCTCCCACTTACCTCACCAAGCTCTCCTCACTCAGTCTTTTGGAAAGTAATTGGTTCTCTATCTCTGGAACCTCCTTTGATCACTTCTCTTTGCTCCTTCTGGGCTTCAACTCATCTGCATCTTCTAAGAACACAACTATCCTATTTATCCAATCGCTATTGGAATTCCTCAAGGTTCTGCCACATCTCTGTTTTCACTTAGAAAATTTCATCAACTTCCTTTATCTATTAGCAATTATAACCACATCCTTTGTGGAATTGCCTTTTGGGAGTTGCAATAATACTTTTGCTTCAATGCAAAGACTACAATCTTCTAATATTCAATCCTAGAATAAAACCATATCATCTTATCTTCAAGATCTCTGTCTGATCTTTTCCTTCCATTCGCTTTCACTTTTGAATGGACTGTCCTTTCCACTAGCTTTCAGTTTTTCTTCAAACTCTGTTACTTCAAAAACTTACAAACATCCCTCTTACAGTTGACCTACTGTAATCTTACTATAAAATTTCGTTCATTCCATATCTGCTAATCATTAGACAAAACTACATACCTTCAACTACCTTCAGAATCTCACCATTCCCGCAAATCTGTTACAGCAAATCTTTATGCTTCCACTGCACAATTTCTCGATATTCAACCACTGTCAATCAAATTTTAGAATTTGATCCTTTCTTCCAATCCTCCGGCTTTATCTTGGTAAAGCTTAGCTATCAGTAACAATTCCTTCTTGATGAGTTTTCTTCCACTCAGAATCATTAACAATTCCTTTCATTTCTGCTTCTTAATCTCCTTTTGCTTAGATACTTCATTAGTTGCAACCATCATTCTTCAATCTATTTCTTTGTCAGCAAACTCAAATCATAATTAAATAAAACAATACTTGTATGATTTCATAAGTAGTCTTCATTCACCATTCACATTTGAGTGAATCTTCATTCTTCAAACATCGTTGTAGACTCTTCCTGTCTCTGCAATCTTTTCTTAATTCTTCCTTACCTGCCTCTAAGAACTTAACTGTTTTTCTCCATTCTCCAAGTTGTACTCTAGTTGCTTGGTTGTCAAATTAGAACTTGACCTCCCTTGCCTTCATGCACATCTATTCCAAATATCTCTGATATGAATTCTTTCAGTAACTTCCGCACATACTTTCTTTCTTCTGCTTGATACTAAATGTTTCATTTATGGTTCAGCTCTGATACCAAAATGACGCAGGGTTTCCCCTGCAAATACCCACAGTATGCATATTCATGCATAAATACCACTTTCCCAGGCAATTGACTCACAAAAGAGTCGAATCCTCATAAACTCAATGCTTAAGGCCCTCTTACCTACAGCTCCATTGTTTCGAAACTCAATCACCCCGCCTTCACCTCCTATTGGGATTTTAAATCACCCTTCAACCTTCATTGAAGACTTTATTAAAGTCTTCCCTTAAATCTTTCTTATTGGCGCATAAGTCATTATAAAACCCATTAACAAAGGAGTTAACTTTAAACATACATTTTCGCCTACTGTACAGCCTAGTCACATTTCCCAAGGCTATACCTCCATCGCAATCGCTATCGGCTTATTCAATAGTCATACATATATACCTCATCGCCCTTCTCCTTTCGATATACGACTATCGGAATACATATGTATATATTTTAGCCTTAAGGACTCGGCCCACACTTTAGAGAATACAAAGGGATTTCATTAAACTTCGCTCTGAAATCCTTTATTCGGATTTCAAATTCCATACACTCGCATATATAGAATCATTGGATCCCCTACTTCCCTGATCAAAATACACTATTTTTACTTGCTACCATAATTCCATTTGACTTGCCGATATACGATTAGCGATCAAATCTAGCCGTCAATCTGACGCCAGATCCGACAGTTGTCGCTTAATCACAATATCGCAAGCGCTACCTCCCATTGACTATTGGCCCTAACTCCTCCGATTGTGATTTAGCGACACAATCGCGACCATCGATCTAATATATGATCCGACGGCTGAGATTTATTCGTGCGACCGCATTTCGCTAATCCTTCAGATCAAGCCCTTTCACTTCAAAGCGTCGATCTTTTCAAAAGGCTTATGCCACCACGACTTGGTCCTGGTCGTTGATCCAAATGATCCAACAGTTGTTGAGTGTCACCACTTCACTTCTCTTTCTTTCTGTTACTTGGGTTCTACATTGTTTTCAACGTTGTTTCTATGGATTTCACTTGGTCACTCGAGGTTTTTTTTTAACTGTGCACTATCCCTCCCAAGCGTTGGCTTGATCATTCTAATGGATTTAACAATTCATTAGGATCCTCCTCGTCATGTTATTCTCTATGTATTTGTTGAATTCCGCTCCTATGCGTTCACGCACTCTGCCTACATAATTAAATAAAAAATAATAAATAAATATATATATATTATAGATATAGATATAGATATAATATAGAATATATATAATATAATATATATATATATAATTAATATATATATATATATAATATATATAATATATATATATATAAAAATATAATATTATATATAATAATATATAAATATAATATAATATATATATATATATATATATATAATAATATATATATAATATATAATTATATATAATAATCTAATCATATCTATATCTATATCATATCTATATATATATATATATATATAGCAACCTCTAATGCATTCAACAATCATTCGCCACTCAATCACACATTATACAGTCCTACTCAATTACTGTATATATAAATACAAATGAATAATTACATAATGGAATCCCTGTTCCTCAGGCCCGATATTCAATATATGTGGTCTCAATTCATTATCTGCCCATAGGCTAAAGACACTCCAACCTACTATCTACTTTTCTCTTAACCTCTCCAACCTCTGTTCATGCCTTTTAGGCTTACATTTATACAATGGGGTTCTAAAACCACTTTTTGGTTTAGATCCCTGAATCCCTCAACAAAATCCTAAAATCTCCTTCTTGTTCCTAAAACTCCTCTCTAATCCCTAGATTCATGAACTGACTCCTAAACTAAGATTTACAATCAATTCTCATTCCCTCAATCTCTCAATTATCCTAAATCTCTCATGTTCTCCTACATTCGAGAACATTTACAATAAAGCTTCACAATATTCAATTAATTCCTACTCTCATTAAAATCACTCAAAACATTAAATAATTACATAAATCCAATACTTAAGAAACCAACTTCCTTCAAATATAAGACCCCCTATTTCTACTAGAATACAATGATAATATTGAGCTAGATGCTCTACATCAAAATCTCATAAATATAGAAGAGAAGAAAAAAATAATAATGAAAAATATTCAAGCATCCAAACATTTATTGAATGAACTTTAGAGGAAGGAAATCTATTTCCCTCAACCAAAATTCCTATAAAGCATGTGTTTTTGGACATGCAATCAAGTGGTAGCTCCAGATTCCCATTGGTTAATGATGAAAATAATCTCTTGTATTGTAGGGGATCGAGAAGTAAGTTCAAAATAGAAGTTTTGAGAGACATTTTTAAATCTAAGAACCCTTTCATTCTCCTAGTCTAGGAGACAAAGTTTGAAGAAGTAGAAATGTTGGAATTTGAAGATAGGAAATGGGTGTTGCGAGACACTATGTGAAATGAACGATCATATCTCTGTAGAAAATATTATTCTCACAAGGGATTTTAATTTTTTCTTGATACATGAAAAAAAAAAAAACAAGGGAGAAGCATTGTTAGAGATCAATTCAAAGAAAAGTTTGAATATTTGATAATAAATTTGGATTGAATTGATATAAAACCAAAGCAAGGAAAATACACATATAAAAGGAAAATAAATGGGTCATAGCACATTCTAACTAGGTTGGGTAAGTTTTTAATAGACAATGTGTTCTTGATAGATAACATTGTAATAATTTATAACATTCTTACTTAGGTAGATTCATATCCCATTCTTACCTTGATGTTTTTAGATCAAAGGTTGATCTCCCTCTTATGAACCCCACACATTTTGGTTTAACCTGCTTTGGTTATAAGATCATGATGTTATAGAGATAATAATAAAACATGGAGAGTGAAGGTCCAAGGATCTCCCCACTATATCTACGGATCAAAGCTTAAATCAACAAAGGAGTGCAAAAACTGAATATTCAAATCCAATGACAAAAAAAAATGATTCAATAATAGTTATTAGAGCTATAGGATGAATTTGAACAACAAGCAATGATGTAAAAGCACATTTTTTAGGAAAAAATTGTACATTAAGCTTCATAAAATGTATAGGATTGAAGGAGAATGATGGAGGATTAAGCATGATCCTATGGCTAATTTTTTGTGATTGAAACATCTCCTTCTTCCACAAGCAAGAAAATGTCATATTATATAAAAACAATATTGATGAAACCCAAAAGGAAAATTGAGATAAGAGTATCATACTATAAAGAAAGAAGAAAGGAAGAATGTATCCATTACAAGGATTTATAAGTCGTTGATCTAGGATATTAAATAAATAATTTGATTAAACAAGAGTGTGAAATCAGCTTAACCAAATCACATAAAAAGTGGGCAAGAAAGTAGCAAAGAAAATGAAAGAAAGGCACAAATATACTTGTTAACGGAGTTTACCAAACTGGGTTACGTCTCCAGGTCTAGCTTCCAACTGAGAGACCACTTCAATAAATATTGAAACTTGATGTTCAATAGGAAAACCAACCTCAAGCCAACAACAAAATCCTCTTGCTATAATAAAAATGTGGTTTCTAAAAACCATCAAAAAATTTAAAACCCGCTCCCAATTCAAGCTACAATACCAACCTTTTATAAATTTCTAGGCTTAAGAAACACTTAAAATATTTAAATTACAAATCTCTACAATAGGGAACTCCTTGACCTATTAGTTATAGAGTTTTTTTGTAAATCTTTGTTGTTGTGGCAGGTCACTTGTTTGAATCCTGCAAAATGGGATTTTCGGAACCAAAAAAGTATGCCATAAAAAAATGATATTGTTGTCAGTCTTAACATGGTAAGAACCACCGACACATTGTTTGGCACATTAAAATCTCATGGATTTAGTGTAGTGGTAAGCATGATGACTTGTAATTAACAAGCACAAGGTCGAGCATGTTTTTTGTCTATTTATAGAACTTTGGTGCAACTGTTATTTAAAAGTAGGTCCTTTGGTGATGTTTTCTATGTAACAACTTGACCTTGTCGGTAAGTCATAGTGTTAATTGTACGGGGGTCGGGGATTCAACCCCTTCTAGTCTCGAGTTCAATAATAGTACTTTATTTATATGGATAATAATTTCCAAAGACCACGACCTTCGATGAGGTTGAGGGTTCGAACCTCCCCAATTCACATTCTTACTTCTCAAAGAACTTCTTGGCTAATTAGGGGCTGCCATGTGGTGGACATTGATTGGTCCACCTATGTGACACATTAAACTACAAGTTGGATGCCATGTTAGCCCCTGACATGTGTTTACTTCTAAGTCTATCATGTGTCCTCCATGTCGCAATGTAGCTATGTACTACCACATGTCACCTGTAGGGCATGCCAAGTAACTCTTCCAAAAAAAAAAGTGTTCCCTAAAAACTTATAATGCAATATCTTCCTCATATGGAGTCCATTTCAGGTCATTCAACTAGCGTCAGAAAGCTCTCACATTTCCATCAAGTTTTGAGAACTTCAAAATTTGAGGTATTCTAGTAGATCCTTCTAAACTAATCATCCTCACTGGAAGCTTTTGTACCACCAACAAGATTTCATTTAGACACCAAGTGAGGTTATTGCCTCCCCAATTAACTGGTATCTTTCCACCATGCTCTATACACCTGGCTCATCACAATAAATTGTATAACAATGATAATAAATAAAACCATATTATTAATCATTCCCATCTTTCCACAACTATATGAATGCATCTTTCCAACTACTATCTATTCACAACACATTAGCAGTAATAATGAATACATATATGTTAATGAAAATGAGATAACAACGTCCTTGATCTTCTTAATAGACTAACACAACAAATTATCATGTTGCAGCTTTGGTGGATCCTAAAACACATCCTAGTAACATATACATTGAACTATTTCATGATTGGGTTCCAAATCACATGCTTCATTTGATTTCATAGCCATGAGTGAAAATTTATCACCCGCATTCACGAGCCTCTTCATTTATCCTATGGTTACTAGAGAGAGATCATTTTTCATGTGATGAGCTCTTATGATATACTCAATCCCATCCTTGAAGAGGTGGTACCTATTATCCTTTCTCAAGAAAATATATTTATTGTCATACAAGTAATGGCTTCCTAAAACAATACCACATAAGTCCAATGGAACAACATATAACTCAACCTCATCAACAAACTAGGAAGTGATAGCAAATATAAGTCTACAATTGTTTCATAAATTGCATCTTAGCATTATCACATACCCAACCAAGAGGATAAGGCTTAGCATGAGGTTTCATTTCAAGTTATAGTTTCTTAACAACTCTTTAGATATCAAATTAAATTGGGTGCCACTATCAAACAAAGTATAAATATTTGTGTGCTTATCTACAACCCTTACATGGAAATGCTTATTTTGTTTCTTCTTAGAATTAGTAGATTGTAAACAAAAGCTAGAAGATATTATACATTTCATCCCACCAACTGTAATTTGAGATTTATCTCTTGAATCAGATCCTAGATCCTACTGAATTATCTCAACCACCTAGCATATTTCCCTTCCAATCTCAAAACCACTTAGACCTCAACTTTGGGTGCAATTTCCAACAATGATCTTCATTGTGACCCTCTTTCTTGCAATGGGAATATGGTGGTTTCACATATTCCTTATTTATGGAGGCTTTTATTTTTGTTTTCTCCTTGAATTTTCCTTTTTTCACCTGAGTGGATTCCGAAGTGTTGAGACATGGCAACAAAAAATTCCAATTTAATTTGTCCTTAAATTAAACTGAGAATTAAAATCGAAATGTATTCTCATAGCAACCTGTATATAGTTAATAAAGTTTAATTACCTTAATTATCCTAGGAATTTCGAGTTGGAAGTTTTTCTATGTTCATGTATATGTTTTCCCTAAGTTTTAGGGGTCCAATATTAGTTTAAATTGAGTTGGAAATTAGATCACTCAGTTTACTGAGTTAAGTTCAATTAAATTAGTTCCAAATTGTTTGTGGAACTAATACAAAGTTAACATCCAGTTGGTGCATTAGTGCATCCACAAGTTTTACTCTAGTTAACTGAAGATTCCCTCATCAAAAACTCATGCATGTCGATACTAAGAAAGACTAACTGAGACTAGAGTGCAAGGATAGTGTACTATCAGTTGTATTATTTACTGGAGTGTAAATATCATGCTTGCATCAGATATTGATCCTATGTTTGGATTGTGCAGTTTTGGAAGCATGTATTCCCTTTAAATATAGGCTATTCATCCTAGCAATTACACAAGAGATTAGAGGCTTGGAGAGATGCAGAATTGGCTAAGTGTTGGCCAACAACTAGCTTGTGAACTGAGAGAATTGAGCATACTTGTGCGCAATTTTTCTAGTGAGAACAAGCTTTTTATATTCACTCATATTTTTGATATATGCAATATAGATAGTGGGGATTTGAGCAGTGGATTTCCCCACATACATCTTGTGTTATGTGTCATTGATTTATCTTCTTCTTGTTCATATTGTTTTCATTGATTTATTGACTTCTACTAGTTGAAAGTAGAAGTATATTCTTGTCTTATGCTTTTGTACATTTCATGAGCTTGTGAATCTACAAGATTTTCTACATGGTATCAGAGCTGAGAACAGTATACTAGAGGAGATTTCGAAGTTTTGATTTTGGGGTTACAAGTGAAATTCGAATTTTCAATACATACTTTAGGATCGATGGATGGCATTCTAAGGTTTGTGGCTTGAGTATGCCTTGGAAGGCAACTCGAATTTTATAGCCTAAAGGGATAGAATGGAAGTTGTGATGGATAATGTCTTGAAGGAATTCATTAATCAATAAATTCCTAATACAACATCATTAGACGCACAGAATTTGGTCAAATGGAAGAAGTGTGTGGTGAAGGCGGGTTGGATAATCCTTGAGGGAGGTCAAGACCACGTTGTCTCGAGTCTCCACGGCAAAGAAACTCCATATGCTGTGTGGAAAACATTGACAGACTTGTATAAGAATAGTAGTGACCAAAGTAAATTGACACTAAAGAATAAACTTTAAAAAATCAAAATGGAGAAAGGCAAGACAATTCCAAAATACTTTGACCAAGTTCACTCATTGTCATGATGAACTTGGAAGCGTTGGAATCACGGTTGCCGGAGGATGATATAGTGAGCCTTTCTCTTCTAGGAATCCCAAGGATTTGGCATAGTTATCGAGACTTTGTTAATGGTCAGGAGAAGCTGCCAGATTAGGAATGATTGTGGTCGGGTTTGATGCACAAGGATATCAGGACGAACACCAAGGATGGCTCTTCATCAAAGACTGATGATGAAGACAATTGTGCCTTAGCGATTAAGGTGAAGAAGGGCAAAAGGAAAGATTCCCATTCCAAATCGAATTCTTATCATGGATCTAAGATAGAAATACATGATGAAATTTAAGTGCTTGCATTGTCATGAGCTAGGCCATTTTGCTACAAATTGTTCACTCAAGAATTCTAAGAAGAAGTCCTCAGGGGGAGCTGCAGGTGAGACTTTGGCCTCGCAATTCAAATTGGACTTTTCCCTCATTGCATGCATGATGTCATCAATGATGGGAAGTGTATGGTACTTAGACAGTGGAGCTTCATTCCACATGCCTGGTGACAAAGAGTTATTCAGTGACTTGGAGGAGAAATATCTCCAGATGCATAACGAGATGGGTGACGACGGGAAGTATAGTGTCACTGGATTGGGCACGATTACTTTTCAAAAGGAGCATTGGGCTCCACTCACCTTGAAGAATGTTATGTATGTGCCTGAACTGAATAAGAACTTGGTATCCATTGCCATGATTGAGGATAGAGGCTATGATGTGATCTTCTCGAAAGGAAAGGTGTTCCGTCGATGTATGTGCCTGCGCTGAATAAGAACTTGGTATCCATTTCCATGATTGAGGATAGAGGCTATGATGTGATCTTCTCGAAAGAAAAGGTGTTCCTTCGACATAGAGTGACGGGTCAAGTAAAGAAGATAGAGATTCGAGTGAAGAATCTCTATAAGTTAGAGATAGAGGAGTGTGTTTCTTTGAGCACTAAAGCAGAAAGGGTGTAGAGCCAAGACGTTGGTGAGTTATGGAACAAGTGATTGGGCCACTTGCATCATGGGGCTTTGAAGATATTACAGTAGATCTCTATTGGTCTTCCCAAAGGTACGCTTTTTGCAAGTTGATACATGCAAGAGGTGTACTTTGGGAAAATACATCAAGTCTTCCTTTCACTATAGAGACAGTTGAGAAGATGTTATTCTAGAACGAGTCCATTCAGATGTATGTGAAACATTCTCGAAAGCATCCCTGACCAAACACAGGTATTATGTTATACTTTTTGATGACTATTCTTGTAAATGCTGGATATTTTTCATGCAGAAAAAAGGATAAAACTTTCACAAAGTTTTGTGAGTCTAAAGAATTGGTGGAGAAAGATTTATGAAAGAAGGTTAAAGCTCTATGGAGTGATAACGGTGGTGAGTATGTCTCAAACAAGTTAACAAACTTTTGTGTAGTGGAAGGGATTAAACAGGAGTTAACCACACCCCATAACCCTCAACAGAATGGGGTGGCTGAGAGGAATAACGGAAGCATAGTAGGGGAAACAAGGGTGATGTTGCATGATCAGGGACTACCACTACACTTGTGGGCTGAGGCATGCAACACAGTGGTTTATTTTCATAACCGTAGCCTACAATGGATACTTGAGATAAAGACACCAGTGGAGGCTTATTCCGGTAAAAGGCCAGATGTTGGTCACTTCAGGATTTTTGGGTCATCAGTATATTTCCATGTGACAAAAGATGTTCAGAAGAAGCTTGAGCTGACAGCGGACACAAACAATTCCTCTAGCCCGAGAGAGTGGGTCTAGCCACAAACAAACAATCTATGGAAAATTTCCTTAAGTTAGAATCAAATAATAGGGCCTACCTCTTGGAACGTTATTCCACTTGGTGATGATCCTGTTTCCTCACTCCATCTACCTTTTGTTTCCTTCCTTCAAATACCTTAAACAAGCAAACAAACAGCTACAACAAAAAATGTGATAGTATACAAATTGCATTCAGCCTACTTAACAAGTCTATGAAAATTAAGCCATCAAATGTAAGATAACACTTCAATGTAGGAAATCAATCAATAGTTATATTCATATAAGTTCAGAAAAAGATTACAACCAATACCTTGACGTTGTTGGTCTCCTCCGACATATCCAGGTT
>APFE031197891.1:27850-70942 GCA_000404065.3 Pinus taeda
AATATTTTATAGAAAATATAGTTATAAAAAATAATATTTTTTTGTCATGTGATGAAGTGTTATTTTTCTCTTTATAAATATTGTTTTAAGAGTAGTTTAACAAGCCCCCGATCACGGTGTGATGGGGAAGGAGATTCCCTAGTGGATCGGCGACGTGTGAAAAGCAAAAGGAAAGGGCTAGTGGGCGGCCCACACAAGGACCCCACACTCATGCAGCGTTAAGGAATGGGAGAGAATGGCAACAAAGTGTCATCTGCCTCGAGAAGGCAAATGGTAACACAAGGTGTTATAGAAGGAAGAAAGGTGGTAAGGGATGCTAAACTATGCATGCAAGTTATGAGGAGGAAATTCCCCGTGGGAGATGACATTGGTGGCACGAGGGAGGAACTTGCCTACGGAAGGAGGGATTGTCGCCACCAACGTTTCGGAGGGAAACTTGTAAGTACTTCAGGCTTGCCTTAGTCTTGATATGAAGTTAATGTTGCAAGAATGGAGGCTGGTCTACAAACGAATGGTGATGGTTCCACATGTTTTTGATAGAATTTGGTTTAGTTCTCTATCGTTGATGTCCGGTATTTTTATTTCTGTATTATATGGTAACCTTTCGGGAAAAAGAGGGATGCATGGGGGATTATGCGCTTCTCTTGGCACTCAGGTTATGAACTTCGCTCCTGCATTCGGTAATACCATGTGTCTAGGACCTAGGAGGGATCGAAGCACCCCTATGGCCCTGCGGTCATCTAGAAATTATCTGCGCCAGAGAGGAAAGAAATGGGTGTCTAGGGTCCAAACCACCTACATGTTTGTCCAGCCTAGTCTTTTCTAGTCCTCGGGTGATCTTCTAGCCTAGTGGTCTAAGAACGGGGTGTTGGGGCCTTATAAAGTCGGGGAGTCTAATCTACCAGTCGTTGTTAGACTTCCTGATAAACCTTTAGTTCAGTGGGGCATTAAAGGGGATTCAGGAGGCTCTAACCCCAGTGCAGTTGTAAATTATGCAATGGCGTGGTTAATTCCATGGAGCCAAAAACATGACAGGGTCGAGGGTAGAATGAAACGCCAGAGGGAGGGAATGTTATCTAGCCTTGGTATGTCATTTACCAACCTTTCATCCAATTCCGTCAAGGTCGGGCTATATGGCAGCTTCAAAGTCCAGAGGGGCAAGAATGGTAGGTCAGGGCCACCAAACCTCGGCGGGTCTGTCAATTCAGTTCGATTATGGTCATTCACTTGCATCCCAGTACCTGAGTATTCCAACACCTGTGAGCCTATCAAGATGGTTGTGGCAGGGCCTAAACCAAGAAGCGAGAGGGTTGGTTGGACCAAGGGGAGAACCGAGAGACAGAGCGAAGAAATCCATCTAAACCTACGCACAGTGAGGATGAAGGCAATTCATAAAGGAGTTGAGGGGAATTCGAGTTACACTCCTCTAACCCGAAATCGTGACTCTGTAATTGTGCTCCACCGGGAATGGCCAAATGGAAACAATGACATTTGGTTTGGTTTTAATGTTTCTTCTTGCGCTACTCTTACAATTCTATTTAATCTTCCTCCCCCTCTGACTCTGGCACTCTGACTTTGGGACAAGGCAATAATTTGGGAGTTGTTGTGGTTGGAAGGAACTCTAATTGAAGCCAAAATGGTGAACGCTTAAGCGGGGCCCAGAAGAAGAGGGCGTCACCGAACCTGTAAACAGACTGATAGCAAAAAGAAAACATCGGCGGCCTCAACTAGTAAGACCCAACAGAAGAGGGGTGGAAAAATAGGTGAGGAAAATAAGTAGAACCTCATGCATGCATATAGTGGGGATCTCCAGCACAGGTCAAGACCCTGATTTCGTCATGGGATGCGGATTTGAATGCAAAGGAAACGACAAAGTTGCTTCCAATGGAGCACTGGGAACCCCTGCTCATAGACCCGGGACACGCCCAATAGGAAAACTCTATTCAAATAGATAGTCCAGCTCTATTGGGTTATGAAGAACCTACTGGCAAGGGCCATGACAGAAACTAGGAATCTGGAGGAATTGCCAAGAACACAGTAAGAGGGGCCTAGCTTAAAAGATATTCAAAGGGAGATCCAGGTTGTATAGGTGCAGCAATACCACCAGAATGTCCGCTTAAGCCAAATGGAGAAACAAATCCAAACCTTGTTGCAGAATGAAATGCCAGGTTTGAGTGCTAAGGATCTGACTCCCATTCAATCGTCACATGACTAAATGAAAATAAGATAAGAAGTAATGCAATTTTGTTGTTTTCTACAATGATCTAGCCAGATAGCATTTACTTTGACAACAACATGTTTAAACATATAGTAGACACAGTAGCTTATTTAGCATGGATGGATATGCTCAAACTATTTAAATTTTGGACAAAATATAATGTTGATCAGTAACCAACAGACTTGGTTTCCTTCGGACAGGTTGAGGCCACCAGATATATTTTTGTTACCTACCTTATATATGGTTGATAGAAAAGAAAGTACTACCAAGGTTACACGCCAAAAAATAATAATAATAATAAAATTGTAGTTTAACAAGGCTTTAAATTTGTGAAAATCGTGGAAATTCCAGCGTAATTTAGATAAAATTGAATAGAATTTTGTATAATTCAGAGTTACAGTTATCAAACTTCAATATTTTGGATGATCTAAGGGTTTCAAATGGTTTTCGAAGGCAATTAATCCATTTCCACCATCAAAAACACGATTCAAACGTTGTTGTTATTGTCAATTTTTTTTAAAATAAATACCGGGCAAATTTGATGCTTTCATAGACAATGTCTTATTTTTAAATTTAAATAAAATTCAATTATTTAAAATTATTAAAAAAAAAAAATAGTGAACCAATTTAAATATGTGAGGTTGTTGCCTAAATTCAATGATATATGTTTAAGTCAAATTGTGAATTGTAATTGTTTAAAATTCATTGTTAAATATTATTTTCACTTTTTTGTTAATGCCAGTGATAGAGGAAAGGTTTTGGATGAACCATAAATGCTTACAATAGTGCATACTGGAAATATTGTTGGAGATCATGATCAATTAATTAAGTCACATACATTTGAGATGGTATGAATAGTTAATCAATTCAAGGGAGATTTTGATGGGTAGGTCATAAATTTTCAATAATAATAACAATCAAAATAATTTGTAAAGTCATGGACTCATGACCTAGCCAAACACCAAATTGATGTATAAGACCACCTTATTTTTGGGACAAAGGACCACTCCATAATTGATTTGACTTCTTAGCCTATGAGCATGTACATACCCTACTCCCCTCCATATAATAAATTGTAACCTCCAAGGATAAAACATGATTTTAAATATCTGTAACCATTTCTAAATCATGTACCTTGTAGGTATTGTGCTAAAAACATTCTGCACTGGAGTTATATAGATCTGTAGACAAAAGATATTGGTGGCTTATATAGATCTGTAGACAAAAGATATTGGTGGCTTGTGTTATATGGGCATTCACAGATGGTGTAGTTGTAATTTTGGTAACTCTCAAAATCATGGGGATGTTTGCATCATCACTCCCATCAGAACATGGGGCAAGATTCAGGTTTATATTGCTTGGTTTGGTTTTGAATCACCAAAATCCACCTTAAAATGTCATGTTTATTAAATCGTTTGTAAAGCAGTCCACCACTTATGTGACTTGTATTGTTTCCAGTCATTCTTGTTCTTTATGAAGTAACCACATAGCCATGTTGGACCTTTGAAGGGATCACAAATTCAAAATTATTTGCTTAAGCATTAAGAAAAACAAACTCAAGTTTGTGTGATTGAGCTTCTTCGGGCATTTACTTTGCAATGGGCACTATTGTGTATAAAGTAGAGACCTAAAGGGCTAAAAGAATGACATATTTAGGTAACTCATTAAATTTCATGTACTTTTAAGTATTTGATTTATCTCTTATGGTGTGAAAAGTGTTCAAAGACATACCTCATCTCACACATATTGGAGGAACCATACAAAAAGTAGCATGCAGATTTCAGTTGTGACTTCATTATGGGAACATCTAATGAATCAACATGTTGAGCAATATAACATTATTTATAGTTCATGGTAAATTTCATCGCATTTTTAAATCATATTTCATATATATCTTTATAATAGACTCAATTATATACCACAAATTTATAGATGGCCAAGACCAAACATACATCATGAAAGTCTCAAAGGAATCCTCCTTAACATGAAAATATGATGTCAATGTGCATGTTACGAAATGTAAAAATGATTACTTGGTACAACAATGGAGTATTACACAGTGACCACTTTGTGTGAGGAAACCCCACATATTGATATCCACACAAGATCTGCACAAATATCATCACATGAACTGCAAATGATATGTCATCCATTTTAAAACATTGGAGTTAACAAGTTAAAGAGTGAAAAATGAGAAGAATTTGGTATCATTTTGTTTCATTATTGACTTATCTATCCCACTTGTATAGAAAACAGAGAATTGATCAATTTAAAGAAAATTGCCACTATCAAGGATATCCTTCTCACTTTCCTAAATTCCACCACTGCATCTCATTCATCTACATCTGAATTCAGCCGAAGACAAGACTAAAGACATTTGTTGCAACCATCCATAACCTCTAAATTCAAACGACGAGAATGTTGCATATGGAATAGATGCACCTAGTCTCAAATCTTCCTAAATCTTTTTTAGATATGTCTGCCACTTATAACGATCCATTGTAGTCTTCATAAAAGAAATCTACAAGCTAAAAATCCACACTCTTACCACAATCATTTTCCTGCTAGAATAATAATAAAAAATAGAATGATGTAATGGGGTAGTATGTAATGCTTTCAATCGATATACTATAAGATACTAATGATCCCAATTCTCTAAATGAAGTCACGGAAATGATCAAGAGGTTGGAGATTTCTGTGGGGAGACAATGTTATGAAATGCTTGTTGCTTCTCTTTACAAAGAGAACCATGTTGATGCAACCTTAGTCATATTGGAAAAGATGGCTAGTGTTGATTGTGCTCCCAAAATGTTCACATTTCATCCACTAATATTATTTTGTTGTCACAAATACCAGATGGACAAGCTCCAGTGGGTTTTTGAGATGATGAATATGTATGGTTTTCCACATGGTTCGATGTGTTATAATTTACAACCATGCCATGATGTTTGCATGGAGACATGTAGGGTAGAGTAATTGACAAGGACATTCATTGTCGCCCGCAGGTTGAAGCACAAGTAGAAGTCTCACATATGTCACATTGTAAGGTGTATCTTTTGCTGTGAAAGGAAAAATTTTGGTTAAGCAGTTTTTTCCTTTTAGGGTTTGATGCAAGCTTGGGACAGTCAAAAAGACCATTATTTTCCCTCTTGGGTTGTGTCATCATAGAAAGTACTGCAGGGCTGGAGGGGAGGTTGGATCTGGTGACTATGACAATGGGAGATCAAACTTTTCCTATCAAATGGAGAAGGTCATGTGGGCAAGGATCTACCACTATAAAGGTGTCCTCGATTTGCTCGATTAAGGTATCTGAGAGTCCCAAAAGTTATGTGTTGGATTTGGTCAGCGATGATAACTGGAAATTGCAAGATCTTCTAGAATGAAAAGCATATTACAAGGAAATACAATGTATACAAGAAAAATCAGAAAGTAGACACAATTTAGTAAATACTATCCAACTGTGCATGAACCCCATCCTAACTGTAATGATAATCGGACCAAGTAAACCATTCTTATAGTCAAGTCCTATGCAATATATTTAATGTTCATAAAGAAAATTATCCATTTTAAAAGTTGAGACATCCTATAAAGGTTCCAACCATTTCATTCCAATTCTTCTAGAATTGTTGTAGCTCCTCTATAAATTGACATCATATTTTAAATCTTGTACTATTGAATCAACTAGTAATTAACTCTTCTTGAAAGTTTGATTCTTCTCTCCCTAAGAAGTTCGAGACTCTCCTAAATACATATAGATTACTAGAATCTAGCCAATCTCTCATGATATATTTTTCAATGCTTTCAGACAACAAATTAACATCTTCATTTCTAGCCACATCTTTTTAAGGAGATATTATTTCATCTACAATGGTGTCAGAAGAATTAGATGCCTTGACCCTCGATGGTGAAGGAGGAGCACTATAAATTTTCACTTCGCTTTAGCTTGGCATGTCATATTCAATGTTCTATGAAAGATAGTTTCCCACTTGGATATGGGGTTATTATCCTCAACACCGAAAATATTACCGGCATTGAAAGGAACTAGCTCTTGGAAACTGCACTGACAAAAATTGTAATGATTGAGAAATAACGAACCTTAGGGTTGTTATGGGATTATTACAACCAGAAGGAATTTACAACACATATAACTAAGGCATGTTATGGAAATTCGGAAGTATAAGAGAAGTCTAGTCCAACATAATTATATCTCATCTCTGAGAAAATTTCATAACCATAAAAAGTTACAAATCTACATAATTCAATTTTCTAAGCTTCTACCCCATGAGAAATATAGATAGATAGCCTTCCATGAAATTCAAATGATTAACACAAAGTTCATAGGGGTAGAAAATCAAAATTCTAGCCAAGAGGCTGATGTTTTCCCTGCTTTTAATCAATTTTCTCACAATATAGCCTCTTTTTTTCGTTCAAATGATAACAAACCTAAAATGAAATGAAGCATAGCAAGAGAATAATCAATGGCATGATTCAAATAAGGCAAGTTCAATTAGGAAAATTACCCAAGGACATACATATTTTCTTTCTCTTGTTTACCTAGCCAGTCCTAAATATCCAAATCATTGGGTGCCACAGTTCCACCAACATTCCAAGTGCATACTAGTATTATGTCAAGAACAAAAGAAGAAATATTATGAAAAGTGAGTTGTGGCTCCACATCCTAAATCAATACATAATAGAAAATCTAGAGTAAATATTTTATATTATTTAAAAGACAATATATTTTATAAAAAGATTATTTTTCTCTTGGGAAAAAAAAACTAATAATTACCCCACATAGCTAGAGAATTAGCAATGGTAGGATTCAAAAAAGGCATAGCTCGGATAAATTAATTGCTGCTATTTACATGGAAAAATGAAGGCAATTTTGAATTGACTCAGAAGGTGACAGGGCAAAAACAATGTCTATAGGGATCATTGAGCCAAGTCATAGTAAATGGACCTATTCATGTCCTCACAATCACATGGTTGTTCTAGCTGGTTTCCAATAGTTACATGAATAGCATGGCTTTCAACCTTCTACTCCGATGTTGATATTACATTAGCAGGATTATCTGTAGGCCCTACATGGTCGTGGTTAAAATGTATAGTAGCAGATTTTTGGGGTACCACACTCCCAATCATTAAATTTGGTACAGTTGTTGTAACTGCACACACAATTCACATATTTTGGTGATAATTCATTCAAGATGTTGTATGCATAACCACAACACAAACTTGCTACATCAAGGACAACGATAAAAGATAAATCTTGGTGAGATAATTTTCCTAAATCTTCCATACATTCAGTGTATCTGTGCACCTTTAGGGGCAATTTCTAGTTTCAACTTTTCTTCTTATATCTTTACTCAAATTTAAATTGTAGTCACTTTAATTGTGCATCCAACCAATAACTACATTACATACTTTTAATATACCCGCCATGAGATAAACTAGAAATTCATAAATAAAAAAACATGGTTTTTAATTTTACATTCAGCAAGTACTTAAATTGTAATTTATGTCATGGCAGGTATTTTAAAAGTATGCAATGTGAGTATTCGATGGGTCTTGAATTTAGAAACACATTTTTTCACACATCTTCAGTTTATCTCATGATGAGTTTATTAAAATTGTATGGTGTGAGTACCTGGTGATGTGAATTTTTTTTCTTTTAATTTAGTTATTTAAAGTATGTATTTCTAGTTTATTTGATGTTATTTGAGTAAAATAAGTCAAAAATATGATAAGGAATAGTGTTAGATCTAAGACTTTTGTGATCCATTTTGTAAATAATAATGTCTTTCATATTAATCACATAATTAGGATTTGATCGATGTTTAAGTATTATTTTCATTAATTTAATAACTAATTAAACTAATTTACTAACAATTAATTCCTAACGATTAGCTCTAGACCCTAATGCATCCTTGTTATTTATTCTTACAATTGACTAGATTTTTCACCTTTGTCCTGAGGATGAACCACATTAGTTGGTCCGAAACTTCGACCAAATCCTAATGATATGATTAATCTGAATATTATTTATAAAGAAAAGAATAGTGTTTTTTCACAAAAAGGTAATTTAAACCTTAAAACTTCATATATATATATATTCCATTCTTCTTATTTTATTATTTTCTATAGTAAGCATTTTTTTTTAGTTTGTAAAAGGTTACATTGTTGATTACATTTTACCAAAATTCTACCAGCCTCACTTTTACAAGATTTGTTTGCCAGTAGGTAATTACCAAACAATATTACACATTGTCAAAGATACTTTACTATTTAGAAACGAAAAGAAATATAAGGCCAAAAAACCAAAAGAATCAGCACACAACTAAGAGCCATTATGAATCAAAGGAAGTTACCAGAGTAGGATTCTATAGTCATGAGCCAAGTGGTGACAAAGGCTCAAATTCGTAGAGAATATGCTTTTCCATTTGTGTCAGTTGACTTTCCAAGAAATCCGACTTTTCCTAAAGATGTCATATGATGTAGAGAATATATTTTTCCATTTGTGTCACTTGACGTTCCAAGTGGTCCAACTTTTCCTAAAGATGTTATATGATGTGCCATTGGTTTCTTTGGAGGTAATCCATGAAGGAAATGATCACATTATGGTCGTCATGTATGCCTATATTAAGTCGTTCCAAAAGAATTTTGAGGTGTTTGAGCTAACAACCAAGGTTTCCCTAACTATGATCAAACTCATGTAGGCTAAGTGAGTTGACTGGGTTTGCAACTAGTAATGTGTGTATTGGTATGCCTCTCCAACATTATAACACAACTTCTTATGCTGGTGGGGTGCATTACTACTACAATAAAATGAAAACATTATCTTCACACTCAAATTGCAGTTGCTAACCTTAGCTCTCAATCGGCTTTGTGACCTTAGCTCTGATACCAATTTGATGGAAAGGCGGAGGAGAAAAATACACAAAATAAAAACTTATACTCATAAATCTCTCTCGCATACATCCACATGAGTTGTTGCTTGTCTTTGATTTTTTGGCCTCATGGCTTTCACACACACTATAATGACCCAACCATGGGTATATAAGGGCCACACTCACTAAATATGGAATCATGACAAACTCTAAATCAACTTATCTTTTCTTCAGCTAACTCACACTTGACAAACTCACACTTGGCTTCTATTATTGGAATCGTCTTAACTCAACTCATCTCTCCTTGCATCACATGCATATGAGAGTAATTTACTATTTCCAACAATTCCTTAGGCCATTTAGTTGGTTGGCATATTTTTAATTCCATTTTGCATGGTAAGAAGAGTGTAAGATTTATTAGTGGTGATGCCACTATATGCAATGCTATTTTGCAAGGATAATGATAGACCAATATGGGTTCAAGATTGGAATTATTGGACTCCATATGATTAGGTGGTGGAGAGTCCTTTGTCTATGTTGAAGGTTTTAATAGCAAGAGAGAGAAAATGAGGATGGAGTCAATGGTTTGAAGTTTAGTGAAGGAGCCAATGTGTGATGAAAGTCACAGTGGTGTGCGAACACCCTAAGGGTTTTTGTTCCAAGTTATGAAGTTAAAAGACATATTGTTCAAGCATACATGTTGCAGGAGCACGGATTTTTGTAAAGCCTTAAAATTTTGATTAGGCATATATGTAGTTCTCTAGTTCATGGAGTCATTAAGTTGTGAAATAGACCACTTGGATAGGTACCAAGAGACAGATGCACTAAAATCCTAACTTGAGAGGGGCAATGTGAGATCTCATATGAAATCGCAAATGAGATGGTTGATGAATGATTGGGACCAGGTTAATCTCCTTGAGTCAAGTTTAAGGGGGGGATTGTTAGGGTGGGCCAGGGAAACTTGAGTTGATCAAAACACCAGTTGTTTTTGGGCTCCACAACCCATGGTTTTTCCCATGGTATTCATATGCCTATTTAAAGAGAAAGACTCCATGTTAATTCCTCACGGTGTCTAATAGGGTCCTAGCGATCATGCCTTTAGATAAAAACACCACCATTTGTCTTGATTTTGTAATCCTAATAAAAATTACCTCTAATTAGTTCACATGCTTTCTAATAATGTATACTAACTTTAATCATATAATAAAACGAAATACTACCCCGTTTACCATTTAACATTTATCCACATTTCTATCTCTATCCAACAAAAATATAAAAAATTAATAATATGAAAGCGTAAATTAAATAAAATGAAAGTTGCTAATAAAACATTTCCTTCCAATTAGAACTCAAGCATGTAAATATGCTAATAGTAAGAGGAGGTTTAACACTATCATTTAGTATTAGTGCTTTAGTTGTGGCATTCCGCTCCCTTTAGTTAAAATCTCCGATAAAACTTTTTGTTACAAGGATAAAAGGATAAATGCCTTTCAATAACATGAGAATTGACTTGGCTCACTTATCAGAAGTTAGGGGTTCCGAATCATATTTGCTTTGAAGGCCAACATCAAGATAATCAGTTTGTTGATGCTTTCGTGAAGATTCAAGTGCTACATTGCAAGATCTAATTTAAAAACTTCGATTTGTTGGCGTGGGGAATTGATGACTTTTAAATGCATCTACTTGCTCCTCTAACGGTCGCAAACACTCCGTGACTGAAGCTCCACTAACAAGCACAACTGCTCAAAAACATCTCCACAAATATCGATCGATCATCCACGGGTATTGAATGCGGCCATGGCTCCTTCCTGCAAAGTCGGAAGAACCACTTCTCAAAGGCATAATATAACTAGGTAACTAGGTGGAGGAGTTGTTTAGAAAGTTATGGAAATTTCGGTAATATTTAGAAAAAATTTGATAAGGATGTTTGTAAATCTAAATTATAATTGTTAAACTTCAAAATTTTAGGTGTCTTCAACGTTTTTTATGATGCTAATCTATTACTATTATCAAAAACACGATTCAAACACTACCTCTAACAGATTTTTTGAAATTTTTTACCCAAATTCCAACCACTAACCGTCCAAACAATTTTTCCGCTCGTTAAACAACTCCTTCAAATCACAGTTATTTAACAAAATCTCGCACACCACTTTAACACTCTCGACTCTCGACAAATGTTGGAATAGCGGTGGCGCTGCCATCGTGACATCAAACGGTAATCAATATGCATACCGCAATAAGTAGCATTTATAACAATGCATATTGTTTTCCACGTTGAAATGCATTTCTGTAAACGCAGATTTGATGGGATGCTCATAAATGCAAATACATTCAAATGGAAAAAGTAGCAACTACAAAGAATATCCCCTCCTCGTTTCACGTCGCTGCCTCAGACGATGACAATAATGGCTGGGACCCTCTTCAATGCTAATAGGCCAGTGTCAACCAACCATTTACACTCTACAAACTATGCACAAAAGTGTACCATAATATGGGTAGAACAAGGGCACAATTTACAGGCTTAAAGGATCAACAATGTACATAGCCCATTGATTAGTGGCTAGATGATCTCAGTCATCCTCAACTATTCCATCATAACTAACTGCATGTTGCTTCACTCATTTCCTCTCACAATCATGCAGTCCCATACTGATGTCATCAATTCATATGCCTTACTCAACACTCTCAATTAAATCCTTCCTTTTCGAAATTCGAGTGGAGTTCTAATGTTAGAAATCTAATATTCCTTTACTTATGAGATGCTATTACAAGATGTTATACTTTGTTCTAGTCTCTGTCTTGGTGACTTAATTCTTATCAAAAAAATGGAGGAATTAACTCATAAGACCATTTTTAGTTTGGTGAACTAAGGTTTTAAACCTTCTGGAAGCCATTTAAGGCATTATTTTAAGTTTTTTGAGTTCCAAAAACTCTTCTTTACACTAGACTCTTTAGAATTGTTCTGTACATAGATACTTTTACAATGGTGCAAGAAAGACCTCAAGCACAATATGTGTGCAAAAGTTATGTCCATCGAAAGTTGACCTTCTTGTTTTGACCACCATGATTCAAGATGTCACATCAACTCCATTACCATGGAAAATGTGATAGCCAAGTGACCATGATGAATAACACTCTAGAAGTGTCAATATTATAACTCTAGTTATGAGTTAGAAGAGTCAAACTTAACCACTATTAGGTTATCGGGTTATGTTATAACCTGGCCACTAGGAGGAAAAGGGATTCCACTCTATTTGAGTGCATTTTGTTCCAAAAATGAGAAAAGTAGATGTGAGTGGATAGAGACAAAACAAACAATGAGGGTTTGTGTTTTATAGCAGCCCATGGGCCATAGGTTTCACTCATTTGTACTTGCATCCATTTCCATTCAGATAAAGAGAGAGCAGAGCAATCTCACCTTCTAGCTAGTTTTTTTCCTGTAAGGATTTCCTAGAGCATATCTTGTGTCATTCTGGTTTGTGAGTGTTCATTTTTTCACTATTCTCTATTTTTCACATTCCATATATTACATATGTAAACACCTTTGCATTCATTTGTTTCACTCAAGGATCTAGCGGATTCACTCCCTATTGCTTTCTTCAACGGAGCCTCTACTGGGGGTAGATGTGGATGTGGGGTCTTCAACAATTTCTACCTTGATCATTCATTTCATTTCTTCTGGCATGGAGGGAGAAGTACAAGTTGTAGGGCGAAGGTGGTCGCTTTGTGGGGGGCCTCTAATGTGTTGTTTGGCTCACAATAGATGGGATCAAGATTGCAGAGCATTCAAAGATTGTCATCGAATCAGTTTAGGGGAATGCATATCTTGAAGTCCAATCTCTCCAGCATTGGATGGAAAATATCTCGTCCCTATTACCTGCTTTTAGAGACGTCTCCTTCCTCCTTGTGTTTTGGAAGCAGAATATGGAGGCAAACACTCTTTCTAAGTGTGGGGTATCTCTACAGTTCGGTAGGATTTTCTTTGAGCTTCTCATTAACAGAGTGATCAGAGAAATCAGATCGTTTTTTCACTTATCTGGGTTTTTTTCTTCCTTTTTTGCTCCTAGGCACCATATGTTGAGCCTCTGTGAGGAAAATTGAGTTTTCATTGTAATTTTTTGTCATGCTCAGAGGTACTCAACAATTTTCCTTTAATTTTTTTATCCTCAGAAGTGACTATTAGTTGGCAGATCTATTTTTTTTTTCCATGACTACACAGTGAAATATGCAGTAAAACATCGAAGTTTTTACATAAATATGTAACTCCCTCCTTTAATTAATGAAGGTAGTCTATTTTTTTCAATTGAAAAAAAAAAAAAAAAACATTTAATAGATCTAGGAATCTAAGGAAAATTAACCTTGATAGTATAAATTTCGGATTTTCCATTAGATAAATTTTGAGGTCTAAAGGCTTCTTGAGGAATATTATAAAATAATAGTGAAAAGAACAAAATAATATTATATTACCTTGTCAATTTTGGAGGGGAAAAAAACTATTTTTTCAACTCATATTTTCAACTTATCTCCCAATGATTTTAATCAAATTTCGAGCAAGAGCACTCATTGGATACGTAATTTAATTTTGCATCCAAGGAGTACCCATGTTGCGTACTTTCGATGGACCCTACTATACAAAAAATGTGAAATACATAAAAAAAAAAATGTGAGTGCAATCACGTTTTTCAATGTATTTCACATTTTTCGTATAGTAGGGTCCATCGAAAGTACGCAACATGAGTACTCCTTGGATGAAAATTAAATTCTACATCCAACGAGTGCTCCCTCTTGAAATTTGGGTAAAATCATAGGGAGCTAAGTTGAAAATATGAGTTGAAAAAGTAGTTTTTTTTTTTTTTTTTTTTTTTTTTTTTTTTTCCCAAAAATGGTGAATCATCCCCCATGATTGACATCATCATATTGAATCCTATTGGTTCTTAAAATGTTGATTTTGTTGTACATTTTTGTTTTGAGACCCATTTTTTGTTGTGAAGAATTCTTTATTGGAATATCCATGGTAATTTACGAATTAACATTATTCTAATCCTCTTTATAGGAATACAACATTACACTATATGATTCCTTCATTGACATTTTCTTACATAATATCCTCCAAAGGGAAATTAAAAGCTAGTATATCTATATGATGTTACTACATTTGATAATCCATGCAATTGCACCACCTCCTTGAAGAAATGATATGTGTAATATATTTCATCATTGATATTCTTGAAAGACGTGAAATTTATTATCTTTGAATACTTGATAACTAGAAAAAACATTGCATTTGATTCTATGTTGTATTCTGAACAATCTAAGCTCAAATCCTTGGATATATCCTCCCAAGGCATCTTCAAGTTAATTTAGCAATGGTGCATACAATCAACTTTTGTAACGCGTGCATTTCACCACTTATCATATTTCATATATGCCACATATTTGTTGACCTCCTCCATACTCAATGAACAATATCTCTCTTCTATCAAACCCTATGTGATATTGTGCCAAAGGTGTCCTAATTCATTGTTATACAATTATTTAACCAAAACACGTGCATTGAACTCTCAAATATGCAGAATTCATTCTCACTGAAGAAATAACTATCCTAGATGAATAACTCTCATTGTCTTGTAATATCATTTGGTTTCTACACATCCAAGCTTTTCTTTTTCCTATATAAATTATTAATATGTTTGAAACCGATTTTATCATTCTTCATTGTTGTTAACATCAATGCTTTTGTGTTCACTGCATCTAAAATCCTACCCTGCCTTTTCGACCATTTCCTCAACACAAAAGTATAACATTGCAAAGGTTTAATTCAACTTCCCTTGACTATTGCCTTATAAATGAACTCATTCAACAGTGATGAGTGCTTCTAATGCTTTAGTGGTTGCATAATAGCATAAAACTCAAGATCATAAGTTATGGTTCTTTTATTATATAATACTTATGATTCATTCAATTTCTCAATAAGATACACTATTATTCACCTTGATCTAATTAATTCCATTAACAACCACATTTGCATCATAATACACTCCAAATACTTCATTGAAATCAAAGAATTCTAAAACAAGGGCCTTTACAATATTCTCCAAAATTCGTATGTGCCTTAAAGCTCAATTGCAACCCATACACTTCCATATATATTGCCATTGGTTTGTATATCCCGATTAATACTTTGATGAACTTTCCATAAAAATTATCATTTGCAAGAAAAAATCTCCTTTGTAACACTGCAAGGCATCATGGGTCGTTCCAAAATTTCCTTCACCTTTTATGGATCCATGCATAGATCACCCTTAAACACTATATAAGTATGGTATGCCAACTCTTCATTGAATAATTTTCACTTCTTTAATTATATGCATAATAAGTCATGCCTTAATGCTTCAAACAGTAACGATAGATGCTCGATGTGATCTTTTATGTTTATGTTATAAATAAGACACCATCTAAGTAAACAACCACAAACTTAAGAATGTATGATCAAAAAACCTATACCATCAATCTAATGATTCTATTTAGTGTGTTGGTCAATCTAAAAGGCATAATCAACCACAACATCATTGGTCTTTAATGTAGTCTTCCATTTTGTCCCTTTGTATCCTTGATTTAGTGATATCTACTTTTCAAATATTACTTTTTTAAGTATCCTAATCGTGATCTTGTAAAGTTCTCTGGAGTTTGTACACATCCCTATTATCATTGCCCATTTAATGTCATCAAGGTTTGAATCATACATGTTTTTTCCATTGTACTCATGCTATGTGCTCCTTGATTCAACAATGTTTTGCCAAAATCAAGTCTATCTCATGAAAAAGATTCCTTTATGATGCTAATCATTCAAGGAAATATTCTTATGTTATCTCACTATACTCATCCAACAACTTCTTCTTTTCTGTGGGGACCTATTTTCTCTACGGATTCCACTGCCTCATCGCACTTTACCACTTTCCTTTACACAATTCCATAACATTATTTTATCTCCTTCACCATCCAAAGGATTTTTTCATGGATAAAATTAACATCTACCATGGTTATATATTCATCCTTCATTGACAATTATTGAAATCCCAATTCAATATACTTAGTGATAGTGTAAGTGTTCTTCAAGGGGAACTTGAGAAACTGGGAGCAGGTGGAAAAAATTACAACGACAGAAGCAACGGAGGGTAGACGTTGCGCAGGGTCTCTGAGGGTTTCGAAATCTGACCCTAATGGAGGGTGGCAGAGGAGGGAGCTCCACTCCCTCCTTCAAAGATGTCGTGGCAAACAGAGGTAAGTCACATCTGAGCAATGTCAGAGGTTCTGTGGAGGAAGAAAACAGAAATAATGAAAAGGAGACAGATGGGGCAAAGTCCAAGGAAAATAGCAGCACAAAGGACAAGGAGGAAGAAGAAAAAAACCAGGGAACAAAGAAAAACAAAAGGGACCTTGCAGACCCAAAAAGGAAATCACTTCGAGAGTTGTGTTAAATAATCCTGCATTGCAGGAGCACAAGGAACATATGGAGACTTATGGCATAATATGTAAATTCATGGGTTTATGGCCCTCTGAAAAGGCTTTACAGACATGGATAAAGTATCACTAGAAACCTAAAGGCAGTATCAATCTTCATCTTACGTCTAAGGGTTTCTTCACAGTGGTGTTTTCAAATATCGAAGACAAAGATAGAATATTTGAAGGAGGACCCTACTTTTTTGCAGCAGCTAGCCTCTATATGTGGCCTTGGTTGATGAACTTTGTTCCAGAGCGGGAGACTTTCACTTCAGTTCCTGTATGTGTAAGGCTCTATTCTCTACCTCTGGATTACTAGCAAAATGAATCACTTTCGGCCATAGGCAACAAACTTGGTCGTTTTGCCAAAGCTTCGGAGGCCACCAAAAGGGGTAAATATACTTCCTATGCTAGGATTTGCGTGGAAATGGATCTCTCAAGAGCTCTTCCGTATGAAGTTATACTGGAAGTTTTTGATGAGGAATGGGTACAAATGGTGGACTATGAGTATATTCCGTTTAGATGTCGTAAATGCCATGAACATGGACATTTTATCAGAGACTGCCCTCTCAGTAAAGCAGAAAACAAAAGCAACCTAAATACGCTGAAGGACACCGAAAACTTTCAGAAAGTGGCAAGTAGAGGAAAAGGAGCCAAAAAAGGACCAAAGCAACAACACACTGAGGAGCTAAAGGTCAGCAAGAATAAGTTCCAAGCACTGGAAGAGATCGAAGAAATGTTAAATGAAGACCAATCCATGGAGGAAGGCCCTAACGAAAAGGAGGAGGAGAAAAACTACAACCCAACTCAAAACACTGAAAATAAAGAAGAAACCATGATGAATGAAACAAAACAAGAGATGGATCAGGAAATGACCCAGAGTGAAACAGATCTGGAAGATCATGAACTTCAGAAAATTCTAGATAAAGAACACCTAGATCTAGAAGGGTTTTTGAAGCAGGGAATCATGGTGGGGATAGATTCATTACCTCAAGATGAATGCAATAGAATACGACAGTTGTTTTTATGGAAAACTCAGGAAAGGGGGTCAAATAAAGGAAAAACCATCGACAAGCAGGAGTGTAGAATTGTGAAAACAATGAAATCAACTCCAGGATTAGCTACCAGAAATGCAGGTAAGAAGAGAGGTAGAAAAAAGCAGAAGGAGCTCTTAATGGAGTGTGGAAAGATGATGATAGATTCAGGTAAGATGAAAGACCTAACCAGTTACTCCTTTAAAAATCTTTATATATGAAGTTTACATCTTGGAATATAAGAGGTTTAGGTAGCAAAAGAAAGTAATGAATGCTTAGTTTTAGAATGAAACAAGACATGCCATATATGATCTTCATCCAGGAAACGAAGTGTTCCATCCAGAAAATAAAACTAATCCATAGCAAATGCCTCAATAGATTTGAGTTTCTAGAAGTTAAAGCAGAGAACACAGCTGAGGGAATTCTCACTCTTTGGAACCCCCAAAAAATTAGTGTAATAGATGCAGAGGCATCCAAAAACTACTTAGCAGTAGTTATTCAACCAGTGGGGGTTTCGGAAACCTTCCTGGTCACTCATGTCTACGATCCTCAAAGAATAGATGATAAACTCAGGTTGCTAGAATCCCTCATTGACCTCAGGAACAGACAGGCTTGTATTCCTTGGATCATGGGAGGGGATCTTAATATGATCAAATCTCTCTCGGAAAAGAAAGGAGGTACCAGAGCGCTAAACAAAGATTCATCAGTGTTCCAATCATTAACAGATAATATGAAATTGGTTGACCCTGATTCGAGCAACGACCTTTTTACTTGGAACAACAAGAGAGGAGGGGAAGCATAGGTGGCCTCCAAGCTAGACAGGTTCATGATATCAGAGGAGATTATGCTTATTGATAACGAAATTACAACAAAATTTCTTCCCTTTGGAGGCTCAGATCATTGGCCGATACAATTGGAAATCAAGGGTTTGGACTCTCCCAGGAATAGACCCTTCAGATTCGAGAATATCTGGCTCTCTCACTTGGGATTTCATCAGTAACATCAGAAAATGGTGGTATGAATACTTGCAATTCCAGGGATCAAAAATGTATCTCCTGCATAAAAGACTAAAGCACATCAAGTTTAGACTTAGATAATGGAATAAGAAGGACTTTGGTAACATTTTTGCGGACAAAAAATCAGTGGAAATTAAAATTCAAGCACTCAACCAGGCACTGATTAAAGATGGCTTTGACAAAGACAAAAGTGAGCAGGCTGATAAACTTCATCATGAATGGGAGAACCTATGCAAACAAGAGGAAATATTTTGGAGGCAAAAGTCAAGAGTTCAATGGCTCAAAGAAGGAGAGCGCAATACAAGATTTTTCCACGGATCCACTATGGCTAATAGATCATTCAACAGAATTTCGGCGATAAAGGATGAGAATGGGGAGCTTGAGATCACACATAAGGACAATGAAGCGGTGCTTGTGCAGCATTTCCGAAACATCACCCGGGAAAACAATCCAGAGAGGGATCATTCCATAAGGGAAATTATAAGACATATCCCTAAGTTGGTGTCCAGAGAGGACAATATTAACCTAAATAGACCAATAACCAAAGAGGAGGTTAGCGAGGTCCTCAAAGACATGCAAAATGGCAAAGCACCACGGCTGGATGGTTTTAATGTGGATTTCTTCAAAGCTTGTTGGGATATAGTCAAACAGGATATTTTGAATGTTGTAGAGGATTCCAAGGTTAGCAAAACTATCCTAAAAGCCCTCAACACCTCTTTCATCTCCCTGATTCCCAAACAGGATTAAGCTCAAATGGAAAACAAATTCAAACCCTTAGCTTTATGTAATGTGATCTACAAGATTATATCCAAGGTAGTGGCTAACAAATGTAAACCTCTCCTTCCTTCCTTAGTGTCTGAGGAACAATCAAGTTACATGGAGGGCAGACAAATTTTAAACAACATTATTCAAGCCCATGAGGTGGTTCACTCTCTCACTAGCAAAAAGCAGGCGGGGATGATCATGCAATTGTATATTGCCAAAACTTATGACAAGGTCAACTAGATTTACATCAAGAAGGTGCTCACTGCCTTTGGGTTCGATCACAATTGGGTCAGGTGGGTAATGGCTCTGGTGACTACTTCCAGCTTTTCAATTTTGGTCAACAACTCTCCCTTGGAGATCTTCATTCCTTCAAGAGGACTCAGGCAGGGAGACCCGCTCTCTCCCTTTCTCTTTATCCTCATGATGGAAGGACTTGGTCGGTCTATTAAGCAGGCCAATGCCATGGGCAAAATCAAGGGTCTGCAATTAACTAAGAATGGACAGGCACTGACACACCAACAATTTGTAGATGATACCATGCTGCAAGGAATCCCCACAGTCAAAGAAGCTTCAGCCTATAAGCAAATCCTTAATGCATTTGCCATGGCTACAGGTATGGAAGTCAATCTTTCTAAATCAAAAATTTTCTTCTTAAACACTAACATTGCTATTCAGAGAAATATCTCAAGAATCCTTGGCTTCCAAAGGGATACCCTCCCCTCAAAGTATTTGGGAGTTCCTCTCATAGCCAAATCGATGCTCAAAAGTATCTGGGAACCGGTGTTAAATAAGTTGCATTATAAAGTAAAAAAATGGACCATCATAGCCTTGAACCTAGCTGGCATGTTTGGTTTAACAAAGGTTGTTCTGCAATCTATCCCAGTTTTCATGTTATCAACCCTCCCAACTCCCAAAGGTGTCTTAGAGAAACTCAGGAATATTCAAAGAGATTTCCTATGGGGCAAGGAGGAAACAAGGAAGAAATGGGCCCTGATTTCCTGGATAAAATCCGTAAACCCAAGAACCATGGGGGTCTAGGCTTAGATGACCAGGAGATTCTTAGAAAATTGCTAGGAGCCAAGCTCTAGTGGCGTTGGGTTCAAGAGCTAGAAGCCCATTGGGCAAGGATCTGGAAAGAAAAATATGTCAGCTGTTAGCACACTAAAGATCTCATAAGAATGTATAGAAACATAAAGGGCTCTTACATCTGGAATAGAGCCTAGGATAACAGAAGCATAGTGCAAAAGAATAGTTTCTGGGAAAACAGAGTAGAAGATCTAGCACTCTTTTGGGAGGACAAATGGCAACAAGAACCAACACTATTAAAAGAGGATTTTTTAAACCTCAAGCCAGAAACAAATTCCCAAGGTTTAAACAAAGTTCAAGATTTTTGGGATCTTTCTCAAATCCCGGGAAAGTGGAGAAGCTAGAGAAACATTGACTGTAGAGATGACAACCCCATAAAATAAAAGCAGAGGCACTGAGAAGCTTACTAAAACAAAGGATGATCTTGGTCATAGAGGGGTAGGATCAATTGAGATGGGCCAATAATAATAAAGGCACCTTTAATCTAAAGGAAGCAAAAGGTTTTCTCCTAGGGCTAGATTCCAATGTTCCAAACAAGACCTGGTAGCACCTCTGGAAAAACCAAGGGTGGATGAAAATCAAGCTTTTCATGTGGTTAGTGCATCACAAGAAAATTTTGACTTGGGACAATATTAGAAAAAGGGGTGTTTTGGGACCTTCCAGATGCCAACTTTGTGAAAAGTAGGAGGAGACTATGGAGCACATTCTCAACAGTTGCTCTTACACACCTGGTTGTGGGATTCTTTCTCCACTATTTTCCATCAGACAGATAGGGACAAAGGAAGTATCACAAATACACTAAACAAGTGAGAAGGAACTTTTCGAAGAATCAATTCCTTAATTTAGCACGGGCCTTCACACCATGCTCCATTATCTAGAATGTGTGGAAAGAAAGGAACAAAAAAATTTTCAAAAATGAAAATTCTAACCCTCTGCGGCTATATAATTTGATCTTGAAACAAATCAGAGAGACAGTCAACACCACGGTTCGCAACAGCCCCACGAATCCTCCCTCAGAAACTGAGAGGAGAACTCTCAGGCTTCTGGGAATGCAAGAGATTATTCCCCTAGGACTAAAAAGAAAGGAAATAGCCATGGATACAGAAAAGTATTTCTGGCAACCTCCACCGAAAAGCTATATGAAATTCAACATTGATAGTGCCTCAAAAGGCAACCCAGGAACAACTAGTTTTGGAGGAGTTTTAAGAGATGAAGAGGGCTACATTATCCTAATCTTTCACAGCCATTTAGGTAAAGCCACTAGTAATATGGTTGAATTAATGGCTCTAGATCAATGTCTAGAGATTCGGATTCAGAATCATAGCTCTAATGTCACTATAGAAGCGGACTCAGAAATAACCATTAACTCTATGAAAAGAATAAGTTGTGGTACTAGACCGGAGAAAGTCTCAAATCACTGGAGATTAATTCAGGTTTACCAAAGAATTCAAGATCACCTCCAGGGGCTTTGTACTGTTAGTTTCAACCATGTTTGTCGAAAGGCCAATAAGCTAGCGGACATTCTAGCCAACCATGGTGTAAATAATGCGGATTGCGGGATAGCTAAAAAGCGGCAGGAGATGCCATAGAACCGGTTAAAGGCTCTCTGCAATGAACAAGATACAGAGGACAGAGAAGTTACTTGATATCGAGGAAGGGTGACAAGCACGAATTGATTTTTCCTAGCTAGAGCTTCCACTGCCTCTCAAAATTTACTTGGTAGGAGGGCAAGCAAAGATCGGCCGCTTTTCTCCCCGTAGTAAGTCAACAAGAGTCCCCAGGTTTTCGGACAACATCATGCTGAGCCATTCACCATATCAACATAGTCTCGAATTCAGGCTTCGTCGAAAGAAGAGGTTGGATGGGAGGTTTAGTGTTCTGGATGTCGGATTTCACTCCCTTACCATTTTTGGGCTGGAAAACCTCGCCATGGCCGATTTCCTGGTGATCGCGCGTCATTGGAATGGTAAGTGGTTTTGATTTTTTGGAAGCGATGCCATTGAGACTTCAACACGTGGCAAAGGGAAGTTTTTGATACCACCCTCCATCGAGAAATAAAGTCTGGTCATGTTTGTTGGAGCAATTTTGTTCTTGGACGTTAGATCTAGCCGCTTGGATCGACGGTTTGGATGGGTCGAGTAGTTTTGTGGGGCCTGCTGGGTTTGCCCGCTCTTTGGCGCAGTTTATGTAGTAGGGGTTGTCTGATGTATTCCTTTGTGTGTTGGGTTTTGTAGGGTGATGGGAGGTGCATTTTTTTACTATTGGTAAGGGAATCTTTTTCTGGAATTCTTGTATTGGGACAAATTTTTGTACATTATGTAATTTTCTTTTGAATTAATGAAATTGAAGGATGGACTCTTGCTTAAGCAAAAAAAGATAGTGTAAGTGTTCTTCCTATCATGTATCATTGTTCTTTCATGCTACAATGGTCTTCCCAACAATAAGTTGAAAGCATCCTTTGGAATGTAATTACATATATTCATTCTTGCGTTCTCCAAATTTGTTAAATGTCATGTAATACTAATCCATCATTTTCACTTCATTACCTATTTCAAAAGAATAATATGCATAGTTGTGGATACTTCAATTTTCCTACCATCTCCATTATGACTATATTTTATGTACTATAAAAATAATAATATCTTTGTAAAAAATGTCCTTGATTTGTTGCTCCATAAAATTTCATGGATATTCTATTAAATAGTTTGTCACAACAGATTTGATAAAGATAATTTATTAAACTTTGAAATATATACTATGATGGTTAATTTTTCCTTAGATTTTTGGAATTATTAAATTACTATTTACTATGTATGCATGAAAAATATAATATGCAGAAAATAGAGAAAAATAGAATAATCACTCACAAAACTAGAATAACACAATATATGACTTGGAAAACCCTTTCGAGAGGAAACTCAATAGGAAGGTGAGGCTACTTTACTCTCTTTCTCTTAATGGAAATGGATGCAAGTACAAAGGAGAAAAACTTATGGCTTGTGGGTTGTAATATAATACAAACACTCTCTCTTTTCTCTATCTCTCTATCCACTCTCAGCTACTCTACCCATCTATTGAACACAATGCACTTGAATAGAATGGGACACTTTTTCCTCCTAGTGGCTTGGTTATAACACAACTTTATAGCCAACTAGGGGTTAAATTTGACTCCTTAAACCCTCAATATGAGTTACAACTTGAACCTTTTATAATATTCTTCATAGTTCCCACGTGATTAGCCCATTTTCCATGAGTAACGAGGGTTAACGTGGCATCATCTCAAACTATGGTGGTCAATTTCGATAGTTCCAACTTCTACGAGGCATAAATTTCTCATATAGTCTCTGATTAAGGTTGTTCTTGCACCATTGGAAAGGTTTCAATGTTTAGATTATGGAATCTAGGTCCACAATAAGGTCAAGACCACAAAAAGTGGTCATTTGAAACCCCAAAACGGCTCCTAGATTTGCTCACCTAAAATTGTACAAATTGGGACCATTGGTAAAAATGACCCTACAAGTCAATTCCTCAAAAGTTTCCACTTTAAAAGCATCAAGATGGATGAAAAATAATATATTGATCCAATCCAGATCATTTTCATTTAATCTAGAAGATATTGTTTCTCAATAATATTTCTTCTTTTGATGATTTTTGTTGCTTCATAATTATGATCATTCCTCTATGCACCATCAAGTTTTCTCCATCTTTATAGCTTGGTGTAGTTGCCAAATTTAGTCCCTAATTTATTTCCTAGCACACATTCTCTGTAAGGACACTCAAATGCTTTATGTCCTTCCATATCCATATGTACAACAATGTCTTTAGTGCCTATAATCATCAAATCCTCTTCCATGTCTTTTGAAAACAACATGACCTTAACCTTGTCCATTGCTTTTTCATGTCTTCATTAATTTATTCTCGCATGTAGATTCCACTTTCTATGTGAAGTTGCAACCTTTTCCATTGTGATTTCCTCGTCCTCTACTAAAATTATTTTTACTATTCTTGTGTGCTAGAGTTTATTTCTGTAGGAATTTACAGGGTAAGTTCCTCAGACATAACACCAAATGACACCGCTCACAAACAGAGCACAGATCAATACACCAGTGTTTTTGACGTGGTTAAAACCCTCAAAGAGGGAAACAGTCCACGACATGAGCCAACGCGGCCACTTCAGGCAATTTATTAATAAAAGAATGAAATTTTACATAAGCTTCTCTCATGAACAGTTAACCTACAAATGACTCTCTATGCTTTTTAAATAGAGATCATGGACCAATCGGGTGTTAAGCCACGAATCAAGTGTCGATAATACCGAGGAGAGAATGAATCGTCAGATCACTACATATCGTGACCGTCGGATTGTAAGTTACAAAAGTACATAGTAAAGAAACACACTTTACCTAACTCTACACTAGACCAAGTTATACTTAACTATTTCCTACGTGTCGGAATATCCTAACAGTTATTGATGGATATAATTATTTGAATACATAACAGATTCCAGATGAACATTAAAAATATCATGTGGATCATATTTGTAAAAAGGGAGATAATGTAACCAAACTTCATGAAGCCCATTTACTTCAACTACTACATGTCCTTTGTCTTTAAGATTCAGTTGGCTAATTTTAATAGGAAAATTAGGCCAAAGCTTTTTTGAATTCCTATGTAATAACTTAGTGATTTCATTGACTATTGTCAAGAATAAATTTTAAGCACATGAGGACCAACTTCACATCCATAAATTCTGATATAAGAGATTTTTTTCCTCCACAAACCAATCTCCAATATCTTGTAACTATAATTGAATTTATTTGTTGATTCTAGGTGGAGACTTCCCAAAAACAAATTGATAAAAATACAATATGGCATTGTCACAAATATCATAGAAGTGATTTTTGTATTAGATTTTCCATAGTACAAAACAAAATTCATGAATGAGTTGCTTATTAAAAGAGAAGTTCCAAAACATCAATGGAAAGGGAATTGAAGCTATTACAATGCCCATTATAAAGCCTGACATGTAAAAACTTAGATTGAATCCTAGTAGGGATGATTATGATAACTTGATCGCATTTTATGGGTTTTGTGACAAAATTTTTGCCCAATTGAACCTTTTTCAATGGTTCATAATTTCATAGACTAGGGTGGGCCCAGTCTAGCTTAAAACTCTCTAAAATTTGATTCTCAATTAAGTCCAAATAGAATTTTTAACAAAAATATGTAGGGGTTCTTGAATTGTCAAATTGGGTGGAGTTTAGTTGACATAATATTAGAAGTTACAGAGTCATATCCATTCCTTTATACACCCAGCTATATCAATTTTCCATTCCCTTAACACATTCTTTTAAAATTCAATTATGTATTCAACTTCTCATGACTCTGTAGAAAATTTGTGATAGGTTAACCCGATAATTCAATATAAATCAAAGGAGAATACTATAACCTACTTCTACTATCAGTTTTACGGAAGATTAAAGATTGAGCTAAACAATATAACCAAAACAAGAAGAATCAATGGCACAGTACACATGAAAATACTTTTGGGGAAAGCATCAGCTAAAAACCCCACACTATTGTATTATCAAACATGGTGGAAATACATAGGAATTATACAAAGCCTTAGCTCTTAGCTAGCCAGCTCTCAGTACAATCCTCACAGATGCTCATAGGGAATCTTGGCTTCTCTCTAACCTTCCTCTCTGCCCTCCAAGCTCCTATTTCCTTGCGATGTTCCTTATGGATGATCTCCTGTTACCAAGTGGAAGATCCTCCCTCCAAAATTGTGCAATCCTCAAGGATGATGCCTTGACTGCATGCATGACTTTTATTTATAAGAAAACACATGCAACTGATAGTACACTATCCTTGAACATTAATCTCAACTGGATATTTCTCATAATAGACATGCATGAGTTTTTGATGAGGGAATCTTCAGTTAACTAGAGTTGCACTAGTCGAGCGCATGCATGCATCAACTTGCTGTTAACACTCTATTAGTTCCTCAAACAGTTTAGAACTAATTTAACTGGACTTAACTAAGTAAACTGAGTTAACTAATTACAACTCAAATATAACTCAATCTTATCTTCTTAATTTAAGGGATAACTCTTGCATGACTTCATAAAGACTTCTAACTTGAATTTCTCCAACTAATTAATTAAAAATAAATTAATTAATTATTTCCAAGTAGTTGTTAAGACTAAATTCGATCTTAATTCACAATTTAATTCAAGGACAAATTAAATTGAAATATTCTTGTTGCCATATTTCAACACTTCCTCTCAACAAGAAAGGGATTATCTCCCACCCCGATCCTGTCTCCATGGAAATCAAATTTACACTTCGACAATGCCTTTGTCAAAATGTCAGCATCTTGCTCCTCTGTCAAAATATATTGCAGCAACATGATCCTCTCGACCTGTGAAAGGCCACGGGCAATAAATCGTGCCTTATGCTTCTCCACACTACCATCAGCAGCTTTCTTTACTTTGTAAAGCCAATGGGAACTCACAACTGACTTGTTCTCTGGTCTCGGAACCACTTCCCAAACATTGTTACGAACTATGGAGTCATACTCCTCCACCATAGCATCAACCCAAATTGACTGTTGCACTGCTTCCTCAAAGAAAGATGGCTCAGTCTCAACACATTCCCTAGAAAGGGCCATGTATCCAGTATACCTCTCAAGTGACCTCCTCTGTCTGCACTGAGAAGATGGTGCTTCCACATTCTCTCTCGCATCCTCCAACAATCTGTCAGCTTCTCTTGTGCACTTTCGTCAATCTCTGGAAGACTCTGCTTGAGTGGATGTATCCACTCCTGGAACCTCTGCATGTGGCTACTCTGCATCATTCTGAGGCTCCTCCTCCTTAGGAACCAATATTTCATCCATAGCCTGTAGTTGGAGCTCCCTCTCAAGAGAAACTCGAATGGCCTTTTGCTCATCAAACTTGAGATCTCTGTGAACCATTGTCCTCCGCCTAGTAGGCAAGTACACACGATAGTTGTGAGGTGTATCAGTGTACCCCACAAATATCCCCAACTTTGTTGTCGGCTCAAGCTTCTTCCGTACATCCTTTGTCACACGGCAATATAACGATGAGCCAAAGATCCTGAAGTGACCCACATTTGGTCTCTTACCGGAGAAAGCTTCCTCTGGTGTCTTCATCCCAAGTATGCAATGCAGGCTTCTATTCTGCAAATAGACCATTGTGTTGCATGCCTCAGCCCACAAGTGAAGTGGTAGGCCTTGGTCATGCAACATTGCCCATGTTTCTCCTACAATAGTTATGTTCTTCCTCTCGACCACCCCATTCTGCTGTGGGTTATGAGGTGCCGTCAAGTCTCGTTTAATTCCTTCGACTGCACAGAAGTCCTTAAACTCTTGAGAGACATATTTTCCACTGTTGTCACTTCTCAAGGCCTTGATCTTCTTCACTGACTCTTTCTCGACCAAAGCTTTGAACTCACAAAACTTTTTGAAGGTTTCGTCCTTCTTCTACATCAAATAAATCCAGCATTTACGAGAATAGTCATCAATGAAAATCACATAATACCTTTGCTTCATTGTGGATGTCATTGATAATGGTCCATACAAATCAGTATGAACTTGCTCTAAGATAGCCTCTTCTCGACTGTTTTGATCATGAAAGGAAGACTTGGTGTACTTTCCCAAGGTACAACCTTTGCATGTGTCAACTTGCTCAAGTTTACCTTTGGGAAGTCGTGTAGATATCTGCTACATTATCTTCAAAGCCCCATGATGCAAATGGCCCAACCACCTGTGCCACAACTCACCAATGTCTTGGCTCTGCACCAATTTTGCTTTCGTACTCAATGCTACACAATCATCTACCTCTAGTTTATAAAGATTCTTCACCTGAATCCCTATCCTCTTGTTCTGACCCATGGTTATGTGTCTTAGGAATGCCTTTCCTTTACTGAAGACAACATCGTAGCCTTTGTCCTCCAACATCATGACCGATACCAAGTTCTTCTTCAGTCTAGGCACATACTTCACATCTGTCAAGGTGAGAGGAGATCCATGATCCCTCTGAAAAGAAACTGTGCCCACTCCTGAAACACTATACCTTTTGTCATCACCCATCTCTATGTGCATCTTGAGGTCTTTCTCCTCCAAGGCACTAAATAAATTTTTATCATCAGTCATGTGGAATGAGGTTCCACTGTCAATATACCAGACACAACCCATCATCGATGACACAATGCATGCGATGAGGGTAAAGTCCATTTCGAACTGAGAGGCTAATGCCTCACCTTCTGATCCTTCTTAGGATCCCTTCTTGGACTTCTTAGATGGGCAATTAGTCGCATAATGTCCCATCTTGTGCCAATTAAAGCATCTTACTTTAGACATGTCACCCTTCTTCTCTCCATGAGAAGAATTCGATTTGAAATGGGAAGCCTTCCCTTCCCTTTCCTTGCCTTACTTGCTAAGGCCAGATTTTCTTCATCATAATTCTTGGATGAATAACCATCTCTTGTGCTCCTCCTAATCTCCTCCTGCATAAGATCCAACCATAGTTGTTCAAAATCCAACAGTTTCTCCCTTCCATTCACAGAGTCTTGGTAGCTATTCCAATTCTTTGGAAGGCCAAGGAGAGTGAGGCTCACCATATCATCATCGGCAGTAGTTATTCCCACACCACCAAGCTCATCTCTACAGGTGGTGAGCTTGTTCAGATATGTGAAAATAGTATCGCCCTTCTCCATCTTGATTCTTCGAAGCTTATCCTTGAGCACCAATTTCCTCTGGTCGCTACTGTTCTGGTAGAGATCCTTCAATGTCTTCCACATTGAAACTGGAGTATCTTTCCCATGCAGACTCGACACAATATGGTCTTGAAATCCCTCAAGGATGATCCATCTTGCCTTCGCCACACCCTTCATCCACTCAGCCAACTCTTGTGCATTAGTTGAAGCTGGCTTTGGGATTTCTTTATCAATGAATTCCTTCAAGCCATTGTCTTTGAATATAGCCTCCATTCTATCTTTCTATGCTATGTAATTCGAGCTACCTTCCAAGGCATACTCGAGTTTCAAGCCATAAAACGCCATTGGACAACCTTGAAGTATGATATGAATTTGATTTGCACCTCCAACCCCGAACTTCAAACTTCAAATTCTCTTCTCAGTATATTGTTCACAACTCCGATACCATGGAGAAAATCTGTGATAGGTTAACCCGATAATGCAATATAAATCAAATCATAATACTACAACCTACTTCTACTATCAATTTTGCAGAAGCTCAAATATCGCGCTGAATAATATAACCAGAACAAGAAGAATCAATGGCACAATACACATGAAAATACTTTTGGGGAAAGCCTCAGCTAAAAACCCCACACTATTGTATTATCATACATGGTGGAAATACATAGGAATTATACAAGCCTAGCTCTCACAGCAGCCAGCTCTCTACAATCCTCACAGATGCTCACAGCATCTTGGCTTCTCTCCACCTTCCTTTCTATCTCTAACTCCTATTCTTGTGTTGTCCTTGTGGTGATTCTCTTGTTAGTGGAAGATCCTCCCTCAAACTGCGCAATTCCAAGGATGATGCTTGACTGCATGCATGATTTATTTAAGAAACACATGCATTGTAGTAACATCCTTGAACTATTAATCTCAACTGGGTCTTTCTCAAAATAGACATGCATGACTTTCTGATGAAGGAATCTTTAGTTAACTCGAGTAGCAGTTGAGTGCATGCATGCATCAACTGGCTGTTAACTCTCTATTAGTTCCTCAAACAGTTTGGAACTAATTTAACTGGACTTAACTCATTAAACTAAGTTAACTAATTACAACTCAAATATAACTCAATCTTATCTCCTTAATTTAAGGGATAATCTTTCATGACTTCAGAAAGACTTCTAACTTGAATTTCTCCAACTAATTAATTTAAAAAAAAAAAAATTAAATAATTATTTCCAAGTAGCTGTTAAGACTAAATTCAATTTTAATTCACAATTTAATTCAAGGTAAAATTAAATTGGAATATTCTTGTTGCCATATTTCAACAGACTCTTGAACTTCTACCTCTTGGCTAGTTAGAATGCCAAAAGACACGAATAAAATTATGAGAAAAAAGGTTGTCTTTAAGCAAGGGGTTCTCTTTTTTTCATTGCAATTTATCTTCATTATTAGTGGAGACGTTGTGAGTTAGTGTTACAAAACAAAATAATGATTGCATACTATTCTCTCTTTCCTAGTTATCTCAATGCCTATTGGCATTGACATTCTAACTTGTATACCATTCTTACATTAGTAGTGTTAGTTCTCACTTGTCTTCTAATAGCTAACAATTTCCATGAAGTAGGAGTCTCTGAGAGATTGGTGGACTATACATTGTTACTTCGAGTCTTTTAACTTTTCACATGTTTTAGTTAGTGGATTATTGTCCCAACTATGATATGTTTATTTGCATTTCATTTTAATCTAGTTACTAACTGATTTTGTGACAAGGAAATGCTCATAGCAATTGGATCATTTCACTTTAGGAGGGTGTTTGGAGGGTCCAATTCAAGTTCATGTTTAGTAGTAATGGTGATCTATTTTCCTTCTTATTATTTACATCTATGGCATTTTTTATTTACTTCTCTAGTTAGATTTAGTTTATTGCATTTTGCATCTTGCACTTATTACATATGGTTCTAGACTCACTTGTATTTCTACACTTTACATCCATAAATTATATTAGCAATCATATAAAACATCACACCATATTACAATAGTCAATACATAATTTGAGGGCTTACCATTTCAATGGGGAATGGTTTGATTGCCTCCTTTCATTTTGTAAGCTTATGATGTTGACAAGGTCATTTACTCGTGTCAATAGAGCCTTAGAGCCACTTTGCATATATGTTGAGGAACAATTATCGGAAGATGCACCATCTTGCTTAGAGGAGTGCTTAACATGTGAACACAACGACTTGAAGGGCATACCACCTCAAGGGTTGTACAAACCCTATTATGCCATGTGACATTCATGCTTAGTGTAGTGTACCACTTGGGGCCTTATTGTTAACTTAGGCCATAGTTTACTTGTGAACTTTGTCCATGTTTATTATTGGCCTCCCTCACCTTAGTTTATGTAATACATCAATATATACAAAGGGAGGATATTGTCTTTGTAATAGCTCATATTGTGTCTTAGAGATGTGATAGATGGGATGATGCTAGCTTGTTTCAAAGCTTTATGAAATAGGTTCTAAATCTTGGTGGGGTGTCTTGCTTGGCATTTGTATTTTTGGTCAAGGTTTGCAATAATAAACTTGGTGGGATGCATTACTTGGCCCTTGTATTGTTGGTTAGGGTTTGCAATGATTATAGACACCAATTAAGGTTTGGGATACAATGAGTAGTCATTGCTTGAGATAATCTTAAAGGATATGCTATGCTAGATTGGGATAAGTTGATGTGTTGTATTATATCTTCGTTATTATTATAATAACAAGTCCTATCATTGTTGTCTTAAATTCCCTTATTGCGAAACTAATTTTCAGATCTAGTTTTCATGTGTTTTAAGTATGTTTCATGGTTTTTTAAATATGTTGATTTGTTGGGACAACAAGGTTAAAATGTTGAGTGATTTGGCACGCCCTCGATGAAACTTCAAATTTGAAATGTGTTATTACATTTCAATTGTTGATGAATTCATTTTTTATATCTGCATAATTGACTACATCATGTCCTAAGGGTTATTGCATTAACCTAGTGTTGAAGATTTCCCCTTGGTTTTGGTCAATATCCTATGGCCCATCTAATCCATGTTTCTTCACTTCATTTTTAGATTCTTCATTTTCATTTGTTTGAGATAAAATTTCAAAAGAAAATTATCATCTTGTTGATTTCTTCCAATTGTTTTATGTTTAATTTGATTTTAGATTTTACTTCTATAAAACCTTCATAACTTGTTTCCTTTATATAAGTTGAATTTTGATCATTGAATAATCCCACATTAGATGTCAATGCACATGACTTGCCTTACACCCAAACAAAATTTGTTTGTAGTACATTGTCGATATCCATTTTTCATCTTGACAATCAATGGTCGAAAATTATGGGAGGGGGCTCAAGAGATTCATCACTACATAACTACAGTCATAAGAACTATTCATTTTTTCTTTTATATCTTGAAATGATTGAATGTATACTCCCAATACGTTCTTGATATCATCTAAAATCTCTTTGTTCCAAAATTAGAGTGTAAGTGAGTATTGTCTTATTGAAACTAATGCCTTGGAGATGTGTTATTTGTTTTGGGTCAAAATATTTAGTTTAGCATTGCATGTGAAATACGAAAGAGTTATAAAAAGAAGGATGTGCCTCAAATATCCTCTCTTTATCATCCATGTGTGAAAATCACAATAATTTTTCCTTTTAACAAAGTTCAAGTGAAGAAGGGTGGCAGGAGCAAGAGGGGTAATCTTTCGCCCCGATGAACAAAAAGAGATTTAATTCGCCTGGGGGTCGGGCATATCGACCAATGGCCAAGTTGAATACTTAGCATTATGGCAAGGACTAGAACTATAAATATCGAGAAGAACCACCAAGATATTGGTGTTTGGTGACTCAATACTCATGGTTCAACAAGTTCGAAAAGCTAGGGGAAAATATTATACCACTCTTCCTCCCATCCTTCAAAGGATTTCTTTGAAAATTCAACATTTTGAATATATATAATTTTATCATGTGTACAAGCACCTAAATTTGGAAGTTGATTCTTTGGCAAACAAAGGACCTTCATTGGAACAAGGTGTTATCACTCCTCCGGATCTCCAAGGCTAAGGAAGAGTCTAGCTGAGGTAACCACAGACCAATCTTTTGACTTGGTAGATAATCCTACCAAGCCGAAGAGGGCTCTCTCCAAGGGATCACAACCAAGAGGGATGGATAGATTAGGGTTTTAGCCTACATGTAAAGTGCAGAGGGTTGTTTGATTTGATTTGGTTGGGTAGTCACAAGGATGAGTGAATTAGGTCAGAGAATGAATTAGATCAGGGCAAAGTGAATTTGAATTGCAGACATCTGATGGGGCAAGGTAGGAAAGCTACTTTAAACTTCATAGTATAGTGATGAGATGGTTTAGACTAGTGCGATGCTAAAAAGAGCATGGGGGTCATGAATTATTTTTAAACTGAAGAAATGAAACAATCTATGGTGATTTTCCCAAAACAGAGCATACAAAGATGAATTTGCTTATCACACCTTGAAAATCAACATATCATAGAGTGAAATGGATCATGAGAGGCACAAAACATTCATACATATGAAACATAAGAAGAAACAAGATAAAATTACCATGCCACATGAATCCCACCAAAATAGTTGCAACTCATCCAATATATTCCATGCCAAAGACTGAAAGTTATTACAACATCCAAGAGAGTCCAATCTATAAAATGACTAAGAAAATACATAATATAGGCCTCAAACCAACTCATCATAGCCTCAGGGGTCGAATCCATGAGAGGAGGAGCAATTGCAAGAAAGATTGAACTGATAGCTAGAGTATAGGGTGATCAAAGTGACTCATCCCTAACTTAAGCAAACTAATTCATTACAAGTCATGTAGGCCATTTAACTAATATATTTACCCTATATAACAATAAAAAAAAACATAATAATTACATCATCCTTTCAATTACATGAGTAAAACATCAATTTCCCATAGGTGAAAATCAATTTGGAGAGAAACAATGAAAATTGGAGAAGACTATTAAAGTTCAGGACTACTTTTGGGTGCCTTCTCAGTGCCCAAATTTGCTCCAAGATAACTCGTTGGAAAGCCCTTAAAGTATACATTCTAGGTATGTCTTCAGTTTTCAATTCGGAGCTCATTTTCCCTATAAAAAAAACGCAATCTCCCAAAATTGGTAAATGTGCAGCGCCCAAGCCAAAAATGAGGCAAAAAAGTGGTTTTTTGGTGGTTTTTGACCTTTTTGGGTGACCAGTTTGTCTCCAAATGCTTAGAAAATGCACAGGGTGCATGTCCTCATCATTCTGTATCCAAATATGCTGACTTTTTGCTCATTATATTCCCCAAAAAAGAGTGTAGCACCCTATCTGTTGTGTGTTTGACCTTTTGGTTGTGCTAAAAATGCCTCAAGAAACACAGTAATTCACAAGTTAAAAAATTTTCTTCAAAACTTGTCAAAATTGGTGGGATGGCAGTTGATCATGTGTTTGAGGCATGGAGTGATGCCTCAGCAAGAATTTCTAGCCTCCTTTTCTCCTCTTGCTTGGTCAAGGCTTCAATCTTTGCATGGGATCTTTTGAGTTTTGTCGTGGTTAAAGCATGTCACGGTGATGGGAGATGCCATGAGTTCTTTGGTATTGGTTGGCTCATGTCTAATGATTCTTCCTCCTCTCTTAGATGGCCTCCTCTCCTTTATTTCTTCCTCACTATGATTTTTGTTCTCTTCTTCTGCCATGAGTTATTGGAATCAAACCCTAGGGAGATGATGAAATGGAATGTAGGTGTAGAGACTATGGAATTGTGCAAGGAAATTAAGGAGATGGAAATGGTGATGTGTGATATGAGGGAGGTGACAGGGGGTAGTTTTGAAATGTAGGAATGGTAGTGGGAAGTTAGGAAATGGAATTTAGGAATGAGATTATGTTACTAGGGTTTTGAATCTAGTAGGACACCAAAACACAATGAACCACCATATAATTCAACTGTGGAGGAGAGGAGTGATGTGATTTCAACCTACTTGTAGTGTTGGAGCATGTTGGTGACACATTTTGACGTTTGGAGAGGATGTTGTGCTCTGTGGGAAACCTCTAGAAGTTTCTGGGAAACACATAGCAATATGGTCAAACACGCCCTCTCTTTACAAGCATGCAACACCCTTAGGAAATGCACAAAAATTTCAAGCAAACGCGCAGCACTCTAGTCAAACACGCCCTCCAAGTTCAGAATGCACCCTACAACTTGCAGGTTGATTTTGAATGCCTTCCCGATGTCCAAATTGAGCCCAGGATAGCTCATTGGAAATCTTGTCTTATCTAGCTTCCAAATATACATTCAGCTTCCAAAATGGACTTGATTTGACCCTCCAAAAGTTGATTCTCCCAAGTTTGGTAAAAAAGTGCAGAATGAGGGTGCAAAAATGAAGTATGATATTGAAAGAAACTTTTGGAGGTCTTCCACAAATCCAAATTGATCTCATGATAGCTCATTGGAAATATTTTTCTCTCTAGTTATCATTGGACTCATCAAGCAAGTCACTTGGAGACTCCAGCTAGGATAAAATTTGATTTTCCCAAGGTCACTCTAGAAGTGCAGCAACTCTCTTGTAGCAAATGTATTTTTTCCATTACTCCAAAACCACGATGCCTGTGTAAAAACTGAAGGAGGTTTTTTATCCTTGGCCTATTATGGACAAAAACCTCTCTCAATTTTGTAAAATTCATATATGTTTGTTTGGAAACATACTTGGAAGAAAAACTGGCCCTATGTGTGGCAAAGGATTTGTCCCTTGGAATGACTTCTTGAAAAATGATGGAGGCATGATGTTTATGAGTTGGAATGGCCTAGTACTTGCTGAAATTACCTCCTTTAGGCCTCCTTTGCTCAGATGTCTCTGATTCTATAGCCAACTCTAGCTCAGTGGGAGAGGAAATTAGGGTTTAGTGCTTGTGGAAAACGATGATTTGGACACCCTTGGGAAAAGACAACTCCCTTTGGCATTCACTTAACTTTTTGAAACATTACCCTTTCACTTGACTATTTCCTTTGACAATTTGATCTTTTGACGGTCTTTGAGAACTCTTTGAATTTGACTTTTCTTTAATGAAGTTGGCATATAGAGATTGAGTTGGCAGCTTAGGAACAATACTTATTACATTAGTGAACATAAAATTACATGATGAAATAAGCATTTTGCTTTACAAATAATCTTCACATGGTGAAGAGAAGTTATTTGATCACCCTTTACTTGCTGGTCTTATGCAATGGAATGGAGTTTTATTGGGACCCTGAAAAACCCTAAAAGACCTAATGAGACCTTGAAGGACTGAATTTGAAGATGACATGACTGATGTGATGGCATGATGTCATTAACTTTATGGACAATGGATACTCAGCAAGGTTGAAATGAGCTAGCAAGGGGTAAATTTCTAAAAGGAAACCCTAATTCAACATTCAGTGACCAAATTTTTGCATGAACACTTAATGGAATGACAAAAATTTTAGAATGGGACCCTAATATGATACGAAAAGAGGATTTTTGATCACTGATGGCAGTATTCAAATACTGACACTAACACAAGGAATGATGGAAAAGGATCATTATACAATAAGTTACCTACCTATACCACGAAAAATATGGAACACTACCTACTCTACAAAAAAGTAATTTTTGACTCTCATATTCGAGGAAAATGTTCAAGGATTAAAATGGGGACAACCCAGTCTGATTAGATTACAAGTAACTTGATGAGAGTATTGTTCACGACATCTTTGAGGATTGAATGGTGGCTCATTTATGGTCCTCAATCGCATGGCTTGGTGGAGAAGTACCACAATTGCAAAGGAATTGAAAACTAGTGTATCAATGCAGTCTTGGGAATAAACAAGTGGAAATAGTCTCAAATCTCAATAGTTAGAGATTGGTGGATGAAGGCTCTCAATTTTTCATTTCAATCCAGAATGGCTATAAATTTTCTCTCCCTCTTCAATGTTTATCACTGACGACATTCAATCCAAGAAATATGCAGTGTTAATGCCATAGATTTGGCAAAAATGCAATTATTGGCAAAGTGGTGGTGTTTAAAAGGCAGAGGTGGATTTATACTCCTTGGTGTCACCCACCAAAGGAATTGAAGTTTCTCTTTGAGATCAAAGTTTGGAAAAGAGGCAAGGAGAGTTACAATTACCAGTTTGATACAAAGTGTGAACTTGCTTCGAGGAGCATCAATAGAAGAATTGACAACGTCTCTCACTCAAGTGCAAGAGAAGATGAATATGCTTTTGGAGCGACTTCTAGATGCGATGGAAGGTTTGATGAAATCTTTGACAAAGAGGCCAGATCTGGAGGAAAAGGAGAAGTGAACAGACCTGGAATCATTGGAAAATAAATGCAATTTGTTTCATAGGAAGTTTGAAAAAATGCAGTTATAACTTCAAATTGAGTTAATTGCCATGGAAATAAGACTAGCAGAGGTGGAGGAAAATATCAACATTTAAGTAAAGGATAATTTTGCATATTCAGAGAATAGTAAGGATCCAATGAAGAAAAGGAAAAAAAGAGCATTGAACTGGGAGAAAAAGGTCAGAGACAATGATGTTGCACAATAGGCAAAAGTTGTTGAGGTGGGGACATCAAATGCCAAATAAATTGTTTTGTCTTGAAGTTTTGTAATGTTTTGCAAATATAAGTTGGTATTAGGAGTTTTTTATAGGGATTATGGTAGACATTTGTTTTGGATAGCTAGTAAAAAATGTCATAGACATAGGATATTTATTTTTTGGACCGGTGAAAACAGTGTCACTATGGAACATGATGAGTTTTGTAAGGGTTCTGGGCGGCAAACCTGACTTCCTTTATAATATAGACTACCTACCCGTTTCTTTAGAAAAAAAAAAAAAAAAGTTCAGGTGAATAGAACCTCATTTAATAGTTATCCACTGCAATAGGGTTTTCCAGTTGGCCAACACCCAAGTAAGTTACAAATGGTTAAAATATCATTCCTATATTGAATATCTCCACACCCACAGTAGGAGATATTTCCATTAAAGGATCTTTAGGTGCCTTATTTGGAAAATTATTTTGTTGTGATTTTTAGTTCCTTCTTGACAACCCCTAATCTCTCAAAGTGGATCCTCTTGGTCCTACAAAACCTTATTTTAAGATGGGGAAGTAAATCCCCCTTGGGTTGAGAGGCCATGGGTTTTCAATCTAGCAAAACACCTACAAAAGTACTTACCTACAGAACTAATACTGTAGCTCTCCCTCCTTCTCATGTATCAAAGGAAAATTATAATCAATTTTATCTTTGATCCTCTACATTATGTGCTCCTTTAAGTGAGCAAAGAAGTCACTCATTTATCCAATTTGTTATACTTCCATATAGTCGTTGTATTTACAAAATAAAGTAGGAAAAATAGGTTTTATGATGATTGGACTTTGATAGATTTGTTTGGTTCATAGCTTATTCAAGTGTTATGAACCATGCACCTTAAAGATGACAAGTCAATGAATATAAACCACTTCGAGGTTGGAACATCCTTTTACAACAAATACAATAAAAGACAAGATATTATGATCCTAAGACTAGGTATCCTTAGTGTATATATAAGAGATAAATGGTATAAATAGTATGAAAAATTCTAACCTACATAAAAATATAACAATAGAAATGTAATAACTCAAATTTAGGGCTAAATAAGGGTTTTTCGGGTTAATATGGTGGGATTGTGATCCGAATAGAAAATGGCATCAACCCATGGTACTCATCCACCCATATTATTCATCAACCCATGGAATTTACCCATAGTATTGTAAATGGCATCCGCCCGTGGTATTGTAAAATCCACCCATAGTATTCATTCACCCATGGAATTGACCCGTGGTATTGTAACGGAAAAATACTATAAGTAAAAAGTCACATTTTGTAAAAGGACAGATTGTCCACCACAAAGTAGCCTTTACAGTTCAAAGGCATGTAGCCGCCACATCTCTTCTCAGAGATAAGCTACCATTGCCCTAGCTGGGTTATTTCCACTTGGGTTTTAATAAAAAGTTTCTTTGTGGTTGTGTTTATTGGGCATTCTCCTATTTTTCTTCTGGCAATTCAAGTTTTCAGATCTTGGGGTTCTCTCCTCCCAAGATCCATTTCAATCTTTTAGATCTTGGGGGCCTCCTCCCAAGATTTGGATCAGTGGTATCAGAGTAGGTTATGATTCCATGGGAATGAGGGTTTCATGCATATTTCAGTCTCAATTTTTTTGCAGGAATTTTTTTTGGGCGGCGACTTTGCAGATCAGATCTGAAACAGTTGATACAAAATTTACAAAAACAAATACCAAATTTGGGTTCCTCTCAAAAAATCACCCAGTTTCAAAAAAAAATGGGTCGAATCAGAGTTCAGATGTGGGAGATATCGTTGATTTAAAATCAGCTATTTTATCAGAATTTTTGTGACGACGGAACTGTTGGAGCGCGAATCTGAAATCTCAGAGTGTCCAGATAAGGATTTCCAACTCATGGGAAGATGCAAAGTGATCCTTCTGCTTCCAAAAACAGGTTATAATAAATATTATGAGTTATATTGGCCGAGTTATGCCCATTTTTAATTTTGGAGCAGCATTCGGAGTGGGTTCCCATTGTAGACCCCTCCCACCCCACTTTAGTAGGCACCTGCTTCACATTAATCAGTTTCAACATAGCAGCATTCGGCTTGGGTTATTTGGAGACATTCCCTCCCACCCCAGGCTATGTAGGCACCTGCTACTTCATCAACAACCAACATCACGGTTATGGGTCAACCGCATAAAATCCTTATCTTCGAAGTCCATTTGCTAGATCGCACACTGTCAGAATCACAGTTGGTCACAAGCATTACAGGGTATCTCTATCCTCGGATCTTCGTTTATCAAGGTTTTGGGTTAACCACATAAAAACCTTATCTTCAGTGGCTCTTCATATTCAACAAAGGCTTTGCAGGAGGGAACTTTACACAATGGGGAACATTGCTTCTTAAGGAGGGAGGAATGATCCGAATGGAAAATGGCATCAACCCATGGTACTCATCCACCCATATTATTCATCGACCCATGGAATTTACCCATAGTATTGTAAATGGCATCCGCCCGTGGTATTGTAAAATCCACCCATAGTATTCGTTCACCCATGGAATTGACCCGTGGTGTTGTAACCGAAAAATACTATAAGTAACAAGTCACATTTTGTAAAAGGATAGATTGTCCGCCACAATGTAGCCTTTACAGTTCAGAGGCATGTAGCCGCCACATCTCTTCTCAAAGATAAGCTACCATTGCCCTAGCTGGTTTATTTCCACTTGGGTTTTAATAAAAAGTTTCTTTGTGGTTTTGTTTATTGGGCATTCTCCTATTTTTCTTCTGGCAATTCAAGTTTTCATATCTTGGGGGTCTCTCCTCCCAAGATCCATTTCAATCTTTTAGATCTGGATCAGATTGACTTGCCCCTCTCCTTCAAATAAGCATTGTCCTCAACACTTGACTAACTATGGGTGTTTTTGCATGAATATCTAATCTTCCTAATGATCCATAAACTTCCATGGATATTCCACTAGGTAGTTTGCCACAACAGATCTACTAAAATATATTAGAAAATTTGAAATCTACACCATGAGGGTTTCTTTCTCCTTAGATTTTTGGATATGTTAATTATTGTTTATTGTGTATGCATGTACATTATAGTTATGCAAAAAATAGAGAACAATGAAATAAAAACTCATAAATGGAATTGGCACAAGATATATCCTAGGAATAAGATGATGAGGCAATATTGGCCTTTATGGCTAAGTGGATGCCTGATCGGAACCACACTCTAGGGCGCTAAAACCAATATCTATGCACAATCGAATAATACTAGAATATGAAATTGATCCTCGGCAAAGTCTTCCTAAAGTGTAATGAAGAATCAGGGAGATATTATTGCAGATTAATGAACTATAGATAGAGCATAGGGATCTTAGTTTGCAACATCGTGACATATCTACCAGGCTTGTAGAAATTTTGAATAATTTAACACATATTCAACAGAGATTATCCTGATCATGTACTATTGCAGAAAACATACACAATACATACTCTACGTTGATCATCAATATAGCAGCATCAATAACAATAAAACATCAAGAGCATTCACACATTAACACAGTGTGTATCCCGGGGAAAGAATCTCGCTAAAAACCCCAACTATCTGTATATTAATGATTGAGTCATGTAACAGTACAAAGTACAATGCTTGTCACAAGCAATCCAGTACCAGCTCCACCTGTTACACACAATACAGCTCAGATCTGAATCAGTCACTGGCTCAGATCTCTTCCGCTGCTTGCCTGCCTCCACTGCTCAATACCTGCACAAGAACCGGTGATAATTCCAAGGCAGCCACGTCTTTCCTTGGATAAATCACGTGAGAACAAGATACAATGTGGGCAAACTCATTGGCATACTCAATCCCCTGATTTGTGCAAGATCTGGTGCACAACTATAGTCACAACTGATAGCAATCTGATTCTCTAACACCTGTCCCTGCTGAACTGAACATGCACTGACATGCAACTGAGTTAACTGATGTATTCATTAGTTGTATTATGAGTTAATAACTTGTGAATTAATTGATAACTAATTCACCCAACTCATCTCTAGTCTATTCGCCAGTTAGACTAATACAACCAGTTTAACAAAGCTAAACTGAACACAACTCCATCAACTGCACCTCCAGTCCACTAAACTCAACTCACTTGAGTTCTAACTGAAGTCATGCATGCAAATATTCAACTAACCGATAAGAACCACGTATTTCCTTCATGCAATTTCATGTTCCACATCCGTAGCTCGAACTGAAGTGCTCCAAGAGAATAAGATTAAGTTTATAGTCCAAATATTATTGTGAGATAATAATATTTGACTTTTCTATTTTTTGACAGCCAGTCTAAAAATAGACTTGATCACTCACACTGTGATCACTCACACTTTCATCAAAAATAGAAGTCCATCTATTTTTCCAACTTGATCAATCATCCATAAACAACAACCTGCAATCCATAGACATGATCCATATGTCTAAAAATAGACATAGTCTAAAAATAGACTGCGCCAAAAATAGCCTACGGGCCCACTTAGTGAAGGCGACTCTTTTCACTAAGCTCCATCATCTTGTTGCAATCTACAAGCATTTCTTGTTGCACACTTTTCAACACTCCCTCTCAACAAGAAAGGCTTCCTCTCAAACCCGATCCTGTAACTCTAGAATGTTCTGCATGCAACACATCTGCCCGATCCACTTTGCTCCAACAACACTTGGAACAAAAAAAACTCCCAACTGACCAATCTATTGGGCTAGGAACATACTCTGATGCTGAAGCTCTACCTGCTGCTGACACGTGCTCCCTCTCTGAAATCTGCGCTACTGCAACATCTTCATGCATCTCGCACCATTGCACACCTCTTTGTGCAAAACACTTGTGCCTCTCGCATTGCTGCAGCCTGCATGCTATGCGCTGTCCTGGGATTCCCCGCACTATCGCTCTCTCTGCCGCTCCATCCGCATCTATCTCTACCCAATCAGTCAGTTCCTGCTACTCCACATTAGGGCTCCCGTAGCAAGGTCTCATCCAAGAGGTTGGGTACCTCAAGGATCCTGCCCCTCCTCCTTTGGACTATCAATCTATCTCGCCCCACCTCCTACCGGAGGTATGGCTGCATGTGATCCCTCAGCCCACCTGGCTCGAAGTTTCCCCCTATTGGAGGTCTCTGCATGAGTAGATGTCTCTACTCGATCTCCTCTCAGCTTCCTTTGTTGTGGCTACTCCACAACCTCCTGAAG